>JAVXUP010003352.1:0-73372 GCA_033070095.1 Escallonia herrerae | reverse complement strand
GGGCATTTCGGTAATTTGCCGATGTTCGGGGGCTATTTTGCTAGGAAGGATCCAGCTTAAAATTCATACCTTAAAATAACTTTTAGTTCAGGAAAGGGTGTGAGACACCCGAAAACTTATTTTGTTCCAGATGTTCTGAACCTTGTGACGCACCGGCGATGACTGCCAGGGGATATTTTGCATAAGTAGCGGGTGTTTTGGTAACTTGCCCCCTTTAAAATTTTTCCTGATATATTTGGTATATAATTGACGTAATACATTTAAAAACTTGACTTTAAAGCGGTTTTGAGGTGTTGGAGGTGTAGGGGCCATCGGGCTATATATTGCTATATAACCACGTTGGCGCTAAATTCAGTGGGAACTAGCGTAATTAAGCGTTCGGAGTGGTGGGAATTGAGGATTTGTTTTAATACATTGAAATAATGACTATTGCTAATGTGTTGGTAAGCTAGGTTAAAGATCCAGTTATAGTTTTGGAATGTAAATATTATGGATATTATGGACGCTAAGTTGGTTTATAATTATATTTTGTTCTTAAAGGTATGAATTTCAGCTCTGGACCTCATGATACATCAATCCTATACGATGACGATGACCACGTCGCGAGGCACGTATTTGACGGTGTCGATAGGGGTGTTTTGGAAACAATTCAAAGCACAAGGCACCTTGAAGAGTGGGTACTAAACGAGGAACAAATACAGCTATTACACCGTCAAAATTTAACCCTGTTCACCGATCCCGGGAAATGGTCTCGACACGACGATTGCCTTATATCCGCTCTAGTTGAACGATGGAGGAGCGAGACGAACTCATTTCACTTCCGGTTTGGTGAAATGACTGTTACGTTAGAGGACGTCGGATTTATACTTGGAATCCCATGTCACGGCAGACCCGTTACTTTGAACGTGCCGTCTGCATCCATAGCGAATATGGCTATGCAGTATTTTCCGGGAATTCCAAGGGCAGCGCTTACAACAAACGGCGTCAAGCTTAAATGGCTGAGAGAGCAGTACGGCGTGCTACCGGATGAATACACTCCTCAAGATTTCGTGACGTATACGAAGGCATTCCTTCTGTATATTATTGGAGCTATATTACTTCCGACGCATTCGAAAAACACGGTGCATCCGAAGTATATGGTGTTCTTGGAGGATCTTGAGGAGGTATACTCCTATTCGTGGGGTTCAGCTGTCCTTGCGCACCTATATCGAGCACTGCATAAGGCTACGAGAAACGGTGCCAAGTCCATTGCCGCCTGCCTGACTCTATTACAGGTATGAGCATTTATTTTCTTGGTAGGATCCTTAGTCAATATATTCGGGATTAATTACTAATTCCATATAATGTTTGCATTCACAGGTTTGGTCTTACGAGAGGCTACCCATGGGTCGTCCACAACCGTTGGTAGATTCCGATGAGACGTGGCCTAGGGTGTGGGCCTGGGGGCCTACGACCAACCGGAGGTGGAGACGGGTAGACCCTCACCACCATCTAAAGTTCTATCGGGGGGAACTAGAGATACTAGATGCATCCCAGGTGACGTGGCAGCCATATGGCAAGGTGATGCATCTGTTGGATGAGTGGTGTTGGCAACTTCCGGTGTCGTACGTGCTGGCAGGTTTGGTTCGGGTGCCGCTCATTCACTTCGAAGAATGTGAGTTTCAGATGCCCGATCGAGCTATGAAGCAAGCTGGCTGTCCACAAGGGATACCAAAACCCGCTGTAGACATGCGGCCATACAGGGGTGGTCGAGGGCCGAACTTCGAGGTGGCTGATGCCTTGATTTTGTTGGGTGACGAGGTGCACCAGTGGAATACCTGGCAGGAAACGTATGATAGCCTTGTATCGCTGAAGCACGACGGCATTAGTACTGAGGAATACTTACAGTGGTTTCTCAGGGTGACGCGCACGAGGGTGAATCGCCCTTCCCAGGTGAAGAAGACATCGTACGCGCCACGTGAGGTCTATGACCAGTTCTGGGCATTGGCCATTGTAAGTCATGCTAGTGTTGTTTGATAATTTATTTGCGCACCTTATCGACCATTTGTCAAATATGATTAGCCATATTTTCTATGCATGTTTTTTAGGTTGACCAGGGCATTGAGGTGTTCAAGCAGCTGGAGTCGTTTGACTGGTTTGTCGCGCAGGCTCCTGACAATCTCAAGAGGTCCATTGAGAAGTACAAGACTGAAGTTCAAAACTTTAGTCTTGCGTACCGGGGTTACGAAGGGGAGCCGTCTAGTCGCCCTCGTCCTGAAGCGTACGACTATCAGCCCCAGAGTCAGGTGTGGGAGTCGTCTGGTCGCCCTCTTCCTGACGCGTACAACTATCAGCCCCAGAGTCAGGTGTGGGAGCCGTCTGGTCGCCCTCCTCCTGACGCGTACGACTATCAGCCCCAGAGTCAGGTGTGGGAGCCGTATAGTCGCTTGCCTCCTGACGCATACGACTCTCAGTGCCAGAGTCAGGTTCCCCAAGTAGGAATCCAGGCCTCGCGCCCAAGCTTTCGGTCGGACAAAGGACAAGCGACGAAGCCATTGAGGTCGGACAAGATGGCTTGGATCGACCGGCACTACTTCGGGCATGAGCCTGTCAATTCAGCAGACTTTCCCCTTGCGACATTCCTAGGTCATGAGGATATCAGAACGTTGGCGCCGGAGACAGATCTTTCAAATTTTGTCATGAACGCTTACATAGAACTGCTCCGGATTAGAGAGCAACGTTTTAACCGTTCTGAATATTTGAAGCTTAACATGTATCCCACTCATTTTGTGGAATTAACGGTGAGAGAATTCACAGAATGGAGGCGAGGGGGCGGCAGGAGTAAGTGGAAACCAGGTCGAAACGTGTTAGGCATGATGAACGCAGACTATCAATGTCCCGCTGCTGATGCGAACCTTATCATGATACCCTGTCATCATGCAAACCACTGGTTCCTATTAGTTCTCCATCCAGCGTTCAGAACGGTTCACATATACGATAGCCTAAGGGAGGACGAGCCTGGACAGCTGCTGGCACAGATGTACAACGAGTACATCACTTTAGTGGTTAGTATTTATTTTTTGACCTTGGCTCATAGTATATTGTTCTTGTCTCATAGGCTTGATTCTCGTTTTTATTGTTGGATGCAGACTACTGTCCTCTCGCTAGCATGCGGACGGCCACAGGGTGACCCTTGGACGGTCGTGATGATAAAGGACCGACCAAAGCAATATAACGGTCACGATTGCGGGATTTACGTCCTCAAGTACATGGACTACGTTGCTCGCTCGGAAGTGCTCAAACACTCCTCGTGGACTAGGAAGGATGCCTTGACGTTTAGGTATAGGATAGCCTGGGAGCTGAAAAAGAATGAAGCTAGACGCATTCATTACCATTATCCTGACGTGCGTGGCTAGCTGCTGTGATGTTACAAAAAATTGTACCAAAAAGAAATGTACATAATTTTTCGCATGCTATGAATTTGGCGCTAAAATGTGCGCGAATATACCTTTCATATGACGGCATTCGAAAAAATTACGCGTCTCGCTTTTCGCCGAAATTCATAGAAATGGGCTAACTAGCGTGCATGAGGTGCAATGAGCGAAAAAAAAGTGACAAAAAAAATTTCAACTTTTTTCGGAAGCTATCAAATGCGGCCTATAGTGTGCCCGAATAGGCCCTTCCTAGGAAAACTCAAAAATTAATGTGTCTCGTTTTTCGCCGAAAGTCTTACAAATGGGCTAACTAGCGTGCCTGAAGTGCAATGAGCGAAAAAAAGTGACAAAAAAAATTACAACTTTTTCGGAAGCTATCAAATGGGGCCTAAAGTGTGCCCGAATAGGCCCTTCCTAGGAAAACTCAAAAATTAATGTGTCTCGTTTTTCGCCGAAAGTCTTACAAATGGGCTAACTAGCGTGCCTGAAGTGCAATGAGCGGAAAAAAGTGACAAAAAAATTACAACTTTTTTCGGAAGCTATCAAATGGGGCCTAAAGTGTGCCCGAATAGGCCCTTCTTAGGAAAACTCAAAAATTAATGTGTCTCGTTTTTCGCCGAAAGTCTTACAAATGGGCTAACTAGCGTGCCTGAAGTGCAATGAGCGGAAAAAAAGTGACAAAAAAAATTACAACTTTTTTCGGAAGCTATCAAATGGGGCCTAAAGTGTGCCCGAATAGGCCCTTCCTAGGAAAACTCAAAAATTAATGTGTCTCGTTTTTCGTCGAAAGTCTTACAAATGGGCTAACTAGCGTGCCTGAAGTGCAATGAGCGGAAAAAAAGTGACAAAAAAAATTATAACTTTTTTCGGAAGCTATCAATTGGGGCCTAAAGTGTGCCCGAATAGGCCCTTCCTAGGAAAACTCAAAAATTAATGTGTCTCGTTTTTCGCCGAAAGTCTTACAAATGGGCTAACTAGCGTGCCTGAAGTGCAATGAGCGGAAAAAAAGTGACAAAAAAAATTACAACTTTTTTCGGAAGCTATCAATTGGGGCCTAAAGTGTGCCCGAAAACGGAGTTACCAAAAATATCAATAATCCACAAATCAAATCACAAATTAAAGATTGCACAAACCAAATCACAAATTTAAACATTATAAAAGTTCAATTTATACAACTGAAACATTAACCCTAACACTCTTCCTCATCATCGTCCTCCTCGACCATACTGCCAGGTTCGATACCTAACACTTTATAATGGTTTCTCTTGTCATGATCAGTCATCTTATTACACAACGCACACTTTCGTAATTTTTTTTGACCCGTTGCTTCTTCAATCGGATTCTTCATGCGTATTGCTCGTTTTCGCCCTTTTGTTTGAGAAATAATTGGATCAAAAATGTCGTCCTCCTCACGTTGTAGGTCAGTGCCGTCAATGACTGGCTGTTTGGCTCGATTGAATCTACCGCCTGGAGTTGGTCGAGTAGTCGGAGTGTCCACAGTTTCTGGTAATGCCATCCTAAACTGTGCATGCATAGCCTTATCCCGTGCGGCTGCTTCAACTTGATACCTGTACCCATCAAATGTCGACGCTGCATCCATTGATAAACCGTGCATGATGTTACAAAGGTGATTATATCGCAGCGACTCAGATTGCTCGAAATCAACTGAAACATTGGGCACGTAAGGAATGTGACCGTGGACTCTGTTGGCTTCCTTCGTCCACCGTTCCAAGATATACGGTGGAGGGATTTCACTAGCATTCTTGGCGCTCAAAACCCTCAACGCGTGTCGACAAAGTATACCTTTATGCTCAAACAGTTGACAGTTGCAATTAACCAACCCAGTGTCCTTACAAATTGCTACGGTAAAATGTCGTCTGGTCCTCGGAGCCGACGAAGAGCACGGATTGGCGAAGTTCGTCACATTTGTCAAAGCATAAACCTTGATGTCTCTGGTGGAATACTCGTGCAACTTTGTCATGCCATATTGATTCGACTTTAGTAGTTCCTCTTGAAACTGTCGAAACATTTCCTTGGTATAGACTTGAGCCGCATGAGCCTCTAAAGGTGAATAAAGTAGTATAGCTCTTTCTTTGCAAACTGTAGCCGCGTCGGCTTCTCTCTCACGGTACAATTGCCTGTCAACGGCTTTCTGCATCTCTAGTACGAACTCCGCTATACTTGAAGACTGGCCTACGTACCCATCAAAGAATGAATTCATAGCTTCGCTTCTCGAGGTCGTAGTCATTCCGGCTGCAAAAAAATTCTTGGTGTAGGCACCGACCCACTGTGTCTTGATCTCATACAACGATTGTAACCATTCGTGATTGTGCAAATAGTAAGTATCCATTAACGTGGCCCACCTCTCCTCGAACACGTCTACCGTCAACGATTTCTTCACACATGTATTAAAGTCAGTCTTGAATGACGGATGGTTTGCATATACATGGTGAAGCCGTTCGGGATATTTGTTGCTTATGTGCCATGTGCACAGGCCATGGTGAGTATCTGGAAGGACCTTAGCGATTGCATTTTTCATTGCCAGATCTTGGTCGGTGATGATGGTCTTTGGAGGAATATGATACATTGCTTGAAGCCACGTTTCAAATAACCACGTAAATGACTCCTCCGTCTCATCCCTAAGCAGGGCAAAGCCAAACGAGATTGACTGATAGTGGTGGTTCACCCCGGTGAACGGAGCAAAAGGCATAGAGTACTTATTGGTGCGGTATGTGGTGTCAAACGTCACAACATCCCCAAAATTTTGGTAAGCAGCTCTAGAACGGGGGTCCGCCCAAAATATAGTACTAATGCGGTTCTCATCATCCAGTTGGAGACTGTAAAAAAATCCAGAATTCTCACTCTGAAGGGACCTGAAGAGATCAAGTGTAGTTTGAGAATCACTCTTACCGAAAGACTCTCTCCTCTGAGCACGAAGTTCATTTCGAAGGTCTACTTCGTTGAAACTCAACTTGTCAATCCCCCCAGCCTGGCTTGAGAAAACCCCCATCATCTTAGAAGGTGGAATTTTAGCCTCGGCCATTGTAAAAATTAGTTGTCTGTGTGCCGCGCTTATTTCTCGGTGTTGATGAATTTGACCAATCTTACTGGGGGTCATCAACTGATGATTATGGCTCAACTCCACTCCTGTGACAACCCAATGGTTTTCATTTTTTCGGTGTACTGCATACACATGGGCCTTGCAGCCGGTACCCGGAAATGTGTCCCGTTTTCTTTGTCTTGTTGTCCCTTCGTCACTGATCCGAACGACCGGAGTTACATGCGGTGCTCCTCTATGACACTCAAATAGTCTTGCACAAATTTGATCTGTATTCGCCCGTTTTCTAGTCGTCTTAGTTCTAATACCGAAACCTATCGTTTTCGAATATGCTCTATAGTATGCTTCAACTTCGTCCAGTGCTTGAAAAACTTGACCAACGTAAGGTGGATCAGAACCTTCACAAAAATTATTTCCTCCAGTTGCATCCATATTTATACTGGAATCTAAAAAATAAAAATTATATCATTCTCAACAAGTCATAGATTTAAATAAAAGAAGAATAAAATTTATTTAAACCACCGTCTTTCGAGAAATTTGGTATAATGTAAAATTAGCAAAATAGCCCCCGATGAGCGACAAATTACCGAAATGCCTCCGGGGGTTCATTATCACCCTAACGCCCCAAATCAGCTTCAAAACAACCTTTCAGGTGCTTTGCTTACATTTCTGGACTAAGAAATCCTTTGAAAAACTTAACGCTGCAAATTTACGAAAATACCCCTATCGGGGATGCGAATTACCAAAATGCCCCCTGACAACAAGCTTCCTGAATTCACTCTTTAAAATAACTTTTCAGGTGTCTCACACCCTTTCCTGAACTAAAAGTTATTTTAAGCACAGATTTGTGTAACGTAAAATTAGCAAAATAGCCCCCGGGGGTTCATTGTCACCCTAACGCCCATCAAACCAGCTTCAAAACAACCTTTCAGGTGTTTTACTTACATTTCTGGACTGAAAAACTTTTTTTCGGAAAAATTACAAAAACACCCCTCGCGGGGGGCAAATTACCAAAATGCCCCCTGGTTTCAGAAAATATCAAAATTGCTTTAAAACGCTATTTTAAGCTTCCTGAGTTCATTCTTGATTTAAAAAGTATTTTACGGATTTTTCGCCTAAAAATCCCGAACCGGTGTCCGGATCGAGCGCTTAAAAGCCCGTTCGGCCAAAAAATTAGCTAACGACTTCGGAATGAATTCCTGGGGAATGGAACTTCCCAACACCCTAGGGTTCTCATAAAAGTTTCGCACGAAATTGTGCTGTCTTGATATTTTAAATTACACTGTAAAGTTACAAGGTTGCGCGTATCAGTTAACCCCTTTCTAGTCTTTGAAAAACTCTGAAATTTTAACCTGATACAGATCTTTTGAAAATAACTAGGGTCTCTGTTTTGTATTTTGGCAAAATCTAGCTCTAGCTATTTTTTATAAATTCGTAAAAAAACTGTCTAATTAAGTTTTCACCTTTAGCGACAATTACGCCCCGCAATCAGCTGCAAAATAACATTTCAGGCGTTTTACTTACATTTCTGGACTTAAAAGTCCGTTGGAAAATTTTTCGGGAAAATTACCAAAATACCCCTCTCGGGGTGGCAAATTACCAAAATACCCCCTGGCTTCAGAAAATATCAAAAGTGCTTTAAAATGCTATTTTAAGCTTCCTGAGTTCATTCTTGATCTAAAAAGTATTTTACGGATTTTTCGCCTAAAAATCCCGAACCGGTGTCCGGATCGAGCGCTTAAAAGCCCGTTCGGCCAAAAAATTAGCTAACGGCTTCGGAATGGCCCGAATTCCTGGGGAATGGAACTTCCCAACACCCTAGGGTTCTCATAAAAGTTTTGCGCGAAATCGCGCTGGCTTGATATTTTAAATTACACTGCAAAGTTACAAGGTTGCGTGTATCAGTTAACCCCTTTCCGGTCTTTGGAAAAATCTGAAATTTTTACCTGATATAGATCTTTTGAAAATAACTAGGGTCTCTGTTTCGTACTTTGGCAAAATCTAGCTCTAGCTATTTTTTATAAATTCGTGAAAAATTCTATTTCTGACGCCCTAAAAAATCGCTATTTTGGAATTTTTCGAATGTAATACCCCGATTTGTCAAAACGTAATTTTGACGCCCTTTGACGCCCTAAACACGAATTTTAGACTATTGTAAGAACAACTTAAGCGTAACACAATTTAAACAATCAATTGGTAAGAACAAATTGAAAAATACTTACTTGTTTTAACTTGATATATTTCAAGAAAAATCCACCGGTCTTCTAGCGGTTATCCACCGATCTTCTAGCGTAAATTTTTTTTGTTTGTATGTAGGTGAGATAGGGAGAATGAGGAGGGTGGAAGAAATGATTCGGGGAGGAGGGATTTTATAGAGAGAAAAGTGAGAGAGGAAGAGAAGAACCGTGAGTGAACAGCAGGGAGGGGGAGGGGGGAATGACACGTGGGGGTGGGGGGGTAGGGTGGTAATGACACGTGGGGGAAGAGGGGGTTCACGGGTGGGGGAAAAGGACATAGGGTGGGGGCCACGGGGTGGGGGGCAAGGGGGTGGGGGGCAAGGGGGGTGACGGGTGGGGGGTGGGGTCACGGAAGGCAATAATGCCAACCGCATGTAGGAGTTGCGGTTGGGCATTATTGCCACCATTTTCTCACGAGTTTTTCATTTTCTCGTGATATTTTCATGAATTTATCATAGTATTTTCGTCCTTTTTTGTCCCTTTTCGTCCTTTTTTGGCCCACGTGGCCAACCGCTGGTAAGACCAGCGGTTCGGTGGAGAAATTTGTTATTTCTCCACCGGTGGGTGTGGATCGGCCCCCATATATATATATATATATATATATATACTTTGAGGATGCGCTTGCCTAGACGACTTGTGAATACTTTGTGACGGATCCACTATGCAAGTGACTTAATACTATATAGAAATGAGTATGAAATGCTAAATTCTCTTAAGAGATGATGTACCACTTCTGTACAAGAAATGGTATATAGCTGTAGAGAGAAAAAATCGATTATTTTAAGGTTTTCGGTTGCAAATGTTTTATTTTGAATAATCGTGAGAATTTGGGTAAGTTTGATGCGAAATCTGACTAGTGAGTATTTCTTGGTTATTCACTAAAAAGTAAAGCATATAGAATTTATAACCGTAAGACTCTTGCAGTTGAAGAATCCATGCATGTTGTATTAGAAGAATCTAACGTCGAAAATCCAAGTAAGCATGCAGGTGATGATAGCAAAGAACTCTCCCTGGACTTAAACAACAAGTTAAATGTTTCTTCAAATGAGGGGGAGTGTTCAACATTATCCATGGTACCCTTGTGCATTTCACCTTCTTCTTCTTCTTTCTCTATAACACTCCGTAACCCACCCACTTCTTCACATATTGTATAGTTGCCACAATCACACATATACAAAAAAGCACACACTAAAACACACCTTAAAACTCACACAAACACACACTCAAATACACGCCCTCACACAACTCACACACGCACACAACACCTACACTTACACCAGTACACACACACACACACACACACACACACACACACACTCAAACACATTTACTGAACTTAAACACACGCACACACACACACACAAGCACATAATCCTTCCCACACCCACTACCTCACGGTAGTGGGTCTTCTCTTCTCCCTTTCTTTCTTTTTCTCACACTCAGTCACCGATGCACACCCCCAAACCTATTACACACACACACACACTATATATATATATATATAGTGTGTGTGTGTGTGTGTGATTATATATGTATGTGTGTGTGTCTATAAAAATATGTATACGTATATATATATATATATATATATATATATATATATATATATATATATATATATATATATATATATATATATATATATATATGATTAATTACACATAAAATCCTATAGTTTGACCGTTTGTGCGCTTTTCACCCTAATATTTTATTTTGACATAATTCACCTTATTGTTCGTTAATTTTTGCGCAATTTACTAATTGACGGACTGAACTCCAATTTTTGGATGTCCGTTAATTTTTCAGGGGTAAAATTATAACTCAATTAATTTTTTCAATCGTGGTAGCCATATAGGCTTCTTAATCTACTTAGCAGCCATGTCATACAGGCCATTGACCACTAATCAGCCTCTCTCTCTCTCTCTCTTTATCCCCTCTCTCTCTCCCTCTGTGTGTGTGTGTGTGTGTGTGTGTGTTCTCTGTTTTAGCCAGAAGCATCACCAAGACCAAACCCATATCGATGCCAGGTTCAACATCACCACCCAACACCAAGCCCATGCCACGACCACTATATCAAAGTCATCACCACCTAATTCGAAAACCCACAACACCAAACCCACTGTTGTGTTATCACCACCCAACAACAAACCCACAATAGATTTGATTTTGTTCATGGGGTTTTGAGATTAGGGTTTTGATTTTGGATTCAATTTCAGAGGCGATGGTAGGCATTGGCTTCAAATTGATTATGGTTGGGGTTAGTGTGGTGGTGTGGTTGGTATGAGGGTGGTGTTGGTGAAAGCTTTCGGTGCTAGCAATGGTAGGGCGACGATGGACGACGCTATTATGGTGGGGTTTGGACGGCGCTGTTTGGGTGAGGGTTGGACAGCGCTGTAGTGATGGGGTTTGAACCGCACTGGCATTGGTGGGGGTTTGCAAAGCTGGCGCAGTTGTGGTGGTGGCTGTGAGTGGTGGCCTTTGGAGCGTGGCAACTGTAGGTGGTGAAATTTGGTGTGTGGCTATGGTGGGTATTAGGGATGCTTTACGGTAGTGGGCGTGGGTGTTGGGGTTTGATGCGTAATTGTGGTTGGTGGTGGGATTGGCTTGTCATTGTGGTCGTTGTAGTTGGTATGGCGGGGAAAGTTCTTTTTCGATGTTAATGGTGAAGTGTATAAGGGAGTAGGTTGAGGAGGTTGTTGGGGTGGGGTTTTGGCATTTTTGGCCGGTGTTGGTTAGAGTTCGGAAGACAGAAGAGAGAATGCCAAGCTAGGTTAGGGACCAAAATGACAATTTTACCCCCTTCGAATTTTGAAGGACATCCAAGAAATTAGACTTCAGCCCGTCAATTGGTAAATTGAGCACAAATTAATGAATAGTGAGGTGAATTGCGTCAAAATTGAAATAGTAAGCTGAAATGTGTACAAAGTGTCAAACTATAAGATTTATGTATAATTTCTCCATATATATATATATATATATATATATATAGACATACACATGAACACAGACACACACACACACACACACACACACTGTCATGACCCGAACTCATGGGTGGGCCCACGAGTTAGGCACGTGACCGGCCGCAGACCCAATAGACTCCAACCAAGGGCTCTGCCAGGCCTTACTCGCTAAACACATAAGCTGCAGCGGAAATTAAAACTTCTACAAAACTCTAATTACATTTTAATATTTGCATTTGAATACAACACTTATGCTGAAACTTTTCATAACTCCAATTGTCATCATCTAGAACTAAATCAACAATCTAGATATTATCGACTCATTCCATGCAGTTCTCTGTAGCTTCGCGCCAAATGCCCCTTCCTATGCTCCTCACCATCACCTTACTCTCTAACCTGAAATGATAAGTAAGGGATGAGCTTCCACGTGCTCAGTAAGTAATCAATGATTCAACTAGGTGGACCAAAGCATGCAGAAAATGACTCACTTTATAGTATTACTACATTAATACATATAAAATCATAAAGTTGGTAATCATCAGATCAAAACAAAATAGAGTACATTAAACCAAAAACTGAAGTATAAAATCATTAGCACAAAACTCATGACAACCCGTTCGATCCCAACATTAGCTCAAACGATATGCTGCGGTCAGCGTACATTCCCCTCTGACTAGGGCCCACAATCCCTACTCCACCTGGGATACATATTATTCGGTCAGGGTATGCGCTCCCTGACTAGGGCCCACAATCCCTCCTTCGTCCGGGATACATATTTTTATGGACTCAATGGCGCACCACGAGAAACAATACTGTGCGTCAACGTATCGTCCCGTTGACCAGGACCCAACAATCCAACTTTTCCCCGTGGATATAGGGCACAGCAATCGAGTAAACCAAAAACCCCCTTTGGGTTCATCGTGAACAACATCACTCATCAATTGATTCTCAACCATCCTCACATCCTTTCAATAATCATCAACATGTTCAATATTCACAATAACGTCAGTACAATACATTTCAAATCCGAGTTCCATTTCGGTTTCTAGGCAAAACATCATTTACATGTTGGTCCGATTTTTCTTTGACGAGAATAAAACATTAAAGACCTTTTTGGTAATTTAAGCCAGAGCAATTAAACGTACTTAAAACGGTCAATACTAATAAGCAACACATTTTTTTAACAGTAGATAAACATATACGTTGCATATAAAAATACTAGTTGAATCAAAGGGTCACTTACTTGACGCTACGCATTTCCCACGTCAAGGTCTCTGGAGCGACAGTCTCGCTGCTACATTTGGTCAAAAGAACGGTCAAGGCCATTCTTTTATCTCCATGTCTCCAGCTTTGCTATAACCTAGGCATCGTCGATCACGCCACAACATCCCCGTTGAACAAGTCTTCACGCAACTAATTGCTGCAGTCAAACTCTAGAGCTCATTCTAGTCATTCCCATTTTATCCTCATAACCTATGTGCTTTCTTGTCCAAAACACATACATGCATAGGGTACACCTTCCCAAGCATACGGTACACATGTACCATGTACGCATATGGTACACAACGTCACGTACTTACCATACCACATAGACGTACAGCCCAACTTTACCAATTGATTTTCCCAAAGTAACCCGTCACTTCTGAAATCCTCCAAGCACCTAATACTCACCCTTCACACTGCAAAACGCACAACCAAGATAGGCATCAAAATCGTACAATACCACGTGACCACACTCCTACCACTCAATACATGTTTCTTTGACCAACGATAGGCAATGTCTTTCACTGCTTACACAATTTCGCATACTAATTCACATGCTCCAACTCACCTATTTGCACACTGCCTCCTACACAAATACATGTTATGTATCCACCATTTGTTCATATTAAAACACACATTAGAACATATACCACTAGATACACCACTTCACCCTCCACAGCACGCTAAGACAAAAAAATATTCACCCAGCCGCACACACCTCCATATAACAACCGCACATACAAACATGCACGCACACCCACTACGCCCACATACTTGCGCCGGACTACCACTAGTTCATCATTACAGGTAACAGTCGTCTCAAACTCATTGCTTATTAACTGATATTTCACCACAATGACCACCAATTTCAACCATTGCAATACATCCGGCACCGACATGCACTGTCATCTATTCACACACTGCTACGATTACAAGTCACACATAATGCACACAAACATTCCATATCCACCTGTACACTCATTTCACCCACCCCCTGTAAATTTTACCCAGTTAAAGACATGTTTGGTTTACACAACACACTCACAAAGCACCGTCACACGCCTTCCATCACAACCATTACGCACATACGCACTATCACAATTTAGCCCATCCAAAATACTGCAAGCACCATCATTATACTTCCACTCCGCAGCGCACCAAAAATCAAAAGAATTTCCCAACACTTGCACTGTACGCCCACCACTGTACATATAGAGCCCGACTACAATCATCGTAAGGTACCACCAAACCCCACTTTGCAAACAATTTCACAAAACCAAATCTGTGCCACACACTACACCCTCACATCCATCACGCACACACGACATCCCCATGCACATCCAGCAACAACAATAACCACACATGTATACATGCTCAACTCACACCCCGTACACCCAAAATAACCATCTAGTTCATTCCATTCATTCACTGTCAACAGTGTCGCTAAATGACAACAACTGCATCGCCACCAACAACACAGGTACACAACCATCGATTTCCCATAATTCAGCCCCAACCTATTGTACAATAATTGGCTTACGGCCATGATCATCAAGGTCAGACGGAGAAGGAAGTGTCACGGTTGGTTGGTGAACGGAAGGAGAGTGCGAAGCTTTTGGGTGCGATGATTGGTTGGCGGTGGGAGAGAAAGAACAGGCAATTGGCCGGTGGTGGTTCATGGCCATTAGACAGTCGTCCTTGGTCTGCGTTCATCGTCGGTAATGGGTATTACGGCGGTGGCAGGACGCGATGACTCCGACTGCGTAGTGGTGGTCCAGATCTGTGGCGTTGAGTGGTGCGTTTGGTGGAAATGTTGGCCGGAGTTGCTCACTGGTGAAGGGGCTGCTGTGATCCGAAAAAAAAAAGCATTGGGCGGCGGTGGGACTGCCGACGACATCAATCGCATCACGGCTTGGCGGTGGTGACGGCGCCATGGCTATGGCACGGTGGTTGCGGTGGTGTTGTGCAGTGGTGCTTGGTGAAGGGGGCGGCTGAAGTTGCTCGCCGGCGGCTGAAGTTGCTCGCCGGCAGTGTAACCTACTAGGGCCGGCTGCCATCTCTCATCTCCTCTCCCGTCTTCTCTTTTCTTTTTTTTTTCACACCCTCTCATATTCTCTTTAAGCATTATCAATTATTTTTATTTATTTATTTTATTTTATTGTTGTTTCCCTTTTTCTTTTCTGCTATTTAATATGTATAATTATTTAATGCGAGACCATATAATGTTATAGCGACACAATTTCGTCAGTTATAAATTGCAAACCACTCACTTCCATGAATTTTTCTATTGTACAAAACTTTATCATTTATAGCTTATCATATTATTAAAATATGTTGTTAGATGCAACAATTAATATTGCTCACAATAATTAACGCTAAAGATCAAATTTATACCTGCTCGTAAGGTCTTCACTAACAGTCTAATTTCGTCTTACTTACCACAATTGTCGCTAAGTAATACTAACCTCGTAAACCTAGGTTCGGGGCATCACACACACACACCACTTCCATCTTCTCCAATCCATTCTCATAAACCCACTTCCCTTAGGCATGGCAACAAGTTTGGCTGAGATGGGCATCATTGTGAAGATTAGCAGGGAAAGACCGAGGCAAACCCTTGGGGAAGGCTAAGTCTACATCAAGATTGTGTTTAATGTTTTTGCTTTGGGTTGACTGGCTCTATAGCATTGAACTTTGATCGTTGAAACATTGGCATGTCATGAGAAAGGGACCCAATAGTTGTCCAAAAGTGCATAGCTTGGTTGAGATAGCGGGGGTCCAAATGAGCGTAGCCGAGTTGAGATAGTAAAGGTTCAAAGGTGCCTAGCCAGATTGGGATAGCAGTGGTCCAAATGTGCATAGCCAGGATGGGATAACAACAATCTTAATTACCCCTCCCCCCAAAATAAGTAAGAGGTGGTCTTTTTTCCCGTCTGCCTCACAATTTAACACATGTTGCCACTAATCCAACCCACTTTCAAAAATTACAAAATGGCCTAAAACTTTTCATAATTGCATTTTGACCCCAAAATTGACTCTCGATCATCTCTTAAAATTGTCCCGCTTTTGTTTTTTGACCAACAAACAATTATTTCGGACATCTCTAAAAGGTACGAGGTATTACAATAGGAATTAATTTATCCCTAATTCATTTGTTCTGACTTAGTGGAAGGCGAGTGAGGTCAGATTCAAAAGGAAACTTCTGGATTTGGTTAAGCGGTTTTTTAAGTGACCTATCGATTCAACTAGTATTTCTAAAAAGCATATACGTGTATCTACTTTTGAAAGCACTATTTATCAGCCTTGAACTATTTTAGTGACGTTTATCTGTTTGCTTTGGAGAAAGAATTTTTTGCCAAAAAGTTTATAGCAACACTATTTTTCGTTAAAATGGGACCAGCATGTAAATGATATTTTGTTAGAAAATCTAATGGAATTTGAATTTGAAATGCTTGGTTCAAGTGAGATGTTTTGGTGTTGATTTTACTATGGATATGAGATGTTTTGAAAAACTATCAAAGAGGTGTGGGATGGTTTGACCATCAGTTATTCAAGGATTATATTTGTGATAAACAACAAAAAAGGTGATTTTTGTTTACTCGATTGTTGTGCCCCATATCTAACACCGGAAAGTAAAATTTTGGGTCCATGTTGACGCGTAGTATTGTCACTCGTGGTCGCCCCTACTTCCACAATGATTCTTATCCCGAGGTGAGATTCCAGGTCCAAGTTAGTGGCACCAAACGTTGATCGCAGCATTTCGTTTGAGCTAGTATCAGGATGAAATTGTTTGTGATGACATTTTTGTGCTAAATAGCTTTTATGCCCGTGATTTGTTTTCTACACTTTATTAATTTTTATAGAATGACTTCTTATTTCCTACCTTGGGAAATGATTATATTTACTCTCTGATTTTATCTCGTAAAGTTGTTAATTTGCAAGCGGAGTTAATATTTTGACATGCTACGGTCCAACTGTTGAATTCATGGTTACTTACTGAGCACGTGAAACCTCACCCCTCACTTATCATTTCAGGTTTGAAAAATAAGATGATGGCGACAAGCGTAGGATTGAAATTTTAGAATAAAGCCATGGAGATTACATTAGACGAGTTTGAGCATTACATAATAGTTGTTGTAAGGAGTTTTAGAACGAAAATTAGAAATGAAAATAATATTGGAAGTCGTAAAATCTTAATTCACTATAGTTGTATTGGTATATGTGAGTAAGGCCTGTAGAGCCCTTGGCGAGAGTCCAGTGGGCCTGCGGTAGGTCACAGACCTAACTAGCTGTGTGTTCAGGTAGTGACAATATCCCTCTTGGACGACGGGACCAGCAATAGGTAGTTTCGTTGGGATATCCAATGAAATTCCTCGTAAGTACAACAAAGCTCATCAAGACTAGAATGGAAGATATGATCTTGGGGATCTCAGAACTTGCAAATTGCCCGAAGAATATCCTGGTGAATGATAACTGTACGCAAACTTGTGATCGTTTTCAAACGAAAACATCAATCTAAGTGAATGAGCTCTACTTTGTTGAAAGATTTGGCAAAGATTGAAATTAAGTCTCGAAGGCTGACGAACCATCTCCGTTGTTGGCCATGGGGATTTCCTTATGAGGATGGAAGCCTGATGTTTAAATGGGGCACACCGTGATGCCAAGAGAAAAATAAATCGCAAACTATATATATTTTAAAATAGAATTGTTAATTAGTTAAAAATATCGGACGGTCCTAACAAAACCGGCCGGCTTTACTTACTATTTATGCCAGAAAGTCGGCTAACTAACCACCCTAATTGTGAAAGAAAACGTCTTGAAAACCTACTAACTAACCAGTTGGTTTTGCTTCGAAAAATAAATTTTCAAAGTAAAACTGCTGATTGACCAGTCGATTCTCCTTAAAAGAAATCATTTTCAAAGTCTACTTCCTAATCAACCAGACAGTTTCATTCACAAAGAATTTTCTACAATTTCTTCTTGATTAACCAGCTGGTTAGTTAGTTTTTTGGGATTTTTCATAGAGTGTGTTCATTCCTTGGCCTATCCCAGTACTTGTTTACAATCAATTCACCTATAATTTTTATCTCGTTCTACTTTCTTATGCTCTGTGTGTGTTTGTGTGTGTGCGGGCGCATATAAAAACATATAAATCATATACAAAAGCAAAGTACTGTGAACTAATTCATACTAGGTTAAAGAAAATATGGTTCAAATGTTTGAATAAATGATTAGGAATCATAAATATCCTACATCTAATCTTTCAAGAATCACTTCCAAGCTGCACTTGACATCTAAAGAATATGAGGTAGTTGTATCCTTGCCTCCTCCCCAAGACTCCTCCTCGGACTCCAAAGGCATGTCAACAACTTTTATTGGCTTGTTTATCGAGACTGGACCCCGCTTTCACCAGAAGATGGTCTGAACTCTCGTGGAACAATGAATTGGCAACTTATCTTTGCTCTTTGATTTAGCGGTAGCTGGGACTGTCTCCTTGGTAGCACTGGAGACTTCTCTCTCTTTTGATGGTTTTGAGTCAAATTTATGGATAGGCTTGGTAAGTACCCTACTCGTAGCCCTTGTCCTCACTTGGCCGCTTTTCTTCACCAGAGGCCCCCTTCCTTTGAGCATGTGGAGTGATATCGGCTGGCTATAGCAGAGTCACTCCTGACCTGGCATCGAATCCTCTCTAGAGGGTGGTGTGAGCGACGGAATGGACGCACATGTGGTCTCCTTCCCCACCCCGTAGGACACGATGGTATTGTAGTACTCTGATACCATTCCCTTGAGACTGAATCATCCAGTAGGCCTTTTTAAGCAGTTCACATGGGACCTACAACAAAAGCATAAAATTATGGATTGATCTTAAAAAAGAAAGAAAGTCATGAAATTACCGTGTTCTTACGAGCCAATTTTTTCAGTGCTACCAAATCGCATCCCGCTTTGAACTTTGGAATAACATCCAACCGAGGAGTCCTCGCAGAATTCAAGGTCGGCACAGTACACGAAGGAAAGAGGATATCCTCTCCACTCAGTCTCCTCCTCCACCTTCTTCTCTTGCCTGGCCCAAGAATCCCTAATCCGCTTCATCCTCTCCACGATCAAGAGAGGAGCTAGGCCACCGCAAGGAGGATTTAGCAAACTCTACCGCAGGCCCCGATCAAGTGTCTCCATCTTGTAAATCTCCACCAGAGGGTAGCCAGAATCCGAGGCTCCCATCTAAATGGTGCTAAAAAAGCATCCGGTCACCCAGATAAAATTCTTTACCCCATCAATAAAGCATGGGTCTTGGTGAGCTCAATTCCTCCTCATACAAGCCCTTGGCATCCCACTTCGAGAGCAAATCCTGGGCAGGGGGGAGAATGAGTATAGGCATCACATGAGATAATAATAATAATATGCAATAACCTAAATTTATCGGCCGCTGGGTTAGGTTGTTGAGACATTCCCGGTATATCTCTGCGGTCAAGCTGGATTGCTTCCCCCTAAAGTTCCATCTCTGCATACCGTACTCGTCTCGGCCTCTTTCCCCTCTACTAGCTGTGGAAGGCGTAGCTGTAGCACCTTAAAAGCCCAAATCTGGAAAACAACACACACACACACACACACACACACACACACACACAGGGGGACAATTTGCACGAGAAAAAACCCAGCAAGATCTGGGGATAGGAATAAGAAATGAGAATACAAGAAACATCGCTATACCTCAAACTCGCTAGCTGTAGTCGACAGACAGTCTCTGTGATGCCCGAACCTAGGTTTACGAGGTTATTATTACTTAGCGACTATTATGGCAAGGAAGACGAAATTAGACTGTTAGTAAAGACCTTACGAGCAGGTATAAATTTGATCTTTAGCTTTAATTATTGTGAGCAATATTATTTGTTGCATCTAGCAACACATTTTAGTAATATGATAAGTTATAAATGATGAAGTTTGTACAATAGAAAAATTCATGGAAGTGAGTGGTTTGTAATTTATAACCGATGAAATTGTGTTGTTATAACATTATATGGTCTCGCATTAAATAATTATACATATTAAAGAGCAGAAAATAAAAAGGGAAACAACAATAAAATAAAATAAATAAATAAATAAAATAAAATAATTGATAATACATAAAGGGAATATGAGAGAGGCTGTGAACAAAAAAAAGGAACAGAGAAAAGAGAAGACGGGAGAGGAGATGAGAGATGGCAGCCAGCCCTAGATCGGCGGCGCTACTCCCACCTCAAGATAGCCCCGCTGCTGGCCATGGACCCCATCACCAGCGATCAACTCCGATGCTCCTTCACCGAGCGCCATCACCAACGCCTTCGCGACCACCATGCTGCAACCATCCGGCCGCTGACATCACTAAACTGCCGTGTAATCGCTACTGCCGGCGATACCTTCGGCCGCCGGCGACTAACCCAGACCAGCGTCTCCACCAACGCATTGCCCAAGCACCGCCTACTATGGCAGGGACATCGAAAGCCAGCGACGCAGTGGTGCCACTGTTCCTCCACCATGTATTGGTTTCCAGCCAGATCCACGGCACAGCCATGGGTATTTTTTGATTGACCAGTGAAGGCGACGTCGGAGTAACCAAAAGGCAACCATTAGCCCACTATTGTCGTGGCTGAGCTCTAGTTGTCGTTCGCTACCACGGATGCGAGGAGCTGTCATCATGCTTATTGCCTCTGTTGGTCAAACGTAGCTTCATCGCTATGAACAACCGTGGCACCTTCTTCCCCGTCGCTCTTTTGATGATCACAGTTGTAAAACATAAATTGGGGCTGATTTATTATAAAATGGATTGTGTGGTTGCTTGTGTTGTTGTTGATTGGGTGTAGTGGTGATCTTTTGGCGGTAGTGTTGGCAGTTGTTAGAGGTTTTTGTGCACAGCTATGGGTGTACGGTGTCTGTGTTGTCACGTGTGTGGGTATTATTATTGTCGGATGACTGTGTATAATAGGTTGTTTATAGTTGTGTTGTTGGCAAAATGGTGATGGTCATGGCACTGCTTATCATAGCTGAAGTAGTATCGTGGCATTGTTTACGATGGCTGGGCTGGAGTAACTGTGGGGTGTTTATGGCGGCGATCAATGGAATTTAGGACTGTGTTGATTGATGAGGCAATCTAGTGATTCAATTATTGATGGGTGCGGCTGTATGTTGGGTGATGACTGCGTTGTGTATGTCTTTATATGTGGTAAGGGTGTAGGTGTTGTGGGTGAATGGGTGTGAAGTGTGGTGGTGTATGTATGTTCAGTAGTGATATAGGGGTGTACGGCTGTGGGAATATTGTTGGGTGCTAGTGATTAAGTGGGCATGTGCATGGAGCACTTCACGATGTACAGAGTGTGTGTGCACAGTATGCGTGGAGATTGTAAGGTGGGAGAGTGTGAGTGCCTCCATGTTTATAAGTTATGTGAGTGTGTACGGTGTGCAGTGGTGTACGTGCAAAGGGCGTACTTATATACAGGGTGTGCCTATATGTGTATGAATTGAGGGTATGGGTGTACATAAATAGCGATTGTGTGAGTTGTCGGCGGGTAATAAGCGGAATTATGGTTTGACGGGGAA
The DNA here is from genome assembly GCA_033070095.1 of Escallonia herrerae. NCBI lineage: Eukaryota > Viridiplantae > Streptophyta > Magnoliopsida > Escalloniales > Escalloniaceae > Escallonia > Escallonia herrerae. Next base: position 51,870 of record JAVXUP010003352.1, on the reverse strand, counting down.
AAGAAGGCGGAAATTTGAAAGAGGTCTAGAAAATGTTTAAGGTTATGAAGAGGAGAGGCATTATTTCTTTGAATACTTTAGGGGTCATCAAAACGGGTGAGTTGTGGGAATGTAAAGGTTGGACTTTGAATATGGCGTTCGAATGGTTGAGGAGAATTCTAAAAGGAATATTGTGTTGATCGACATTGCTTTCGAGTTACAGAACGGATGAGGATATGCAAAGGAAAGGAATGGCCGTACCCGTTCTTTTAGCTAAATGCAACAGTGTGGTCGTTGCTCCAGAGATTGTGAGGTGGGAAACGCATAGCATCAGGTAAGTGACCCTTTGATTCAATTAGTGTTTATATACAACGTATATGTTTATCTACTGTTAAAAATGTAGTGTTTTTCAGCATTGATCGTTTAAAGTATGTTTAGCTGTTCTGGCTTAATTTGTCAAAAAAATTACTAGTGATTTATTTCTCATTAAAAACCGGACCAGCATGTAACTGATATTTTGCGTAGAAAACGCAATGAAACTCATATTTGAAATGTTTTGGCATTTGACGTATTTGTGAATATTGAACATTTTGAAAGTTATTGAAAGGGGTGTGTGGATAGTTTGATGAGTGGTTGTGTTTAAGATGAACCAAAAGGTAGTTTTTGTTTATTCGATTGCTGTGCCCCATATCCACGGGAAAAGTTGGATTTCGGGCCCTGGTCAACGGGGCTTGTACGTTGATGCACAGTACTATTGCTCGTGGTTCGCCCTTGGGTCCACAAAATTTTATCCCGGATGGAGGAGGGATTTAGGGCCCTAGTCAGTGGGGCCTGTACGCTAACCGCAACATATCGTTTGAGCTAATGTTGGAATCGAACTGGTTGTCATGAGTTTTGTGCTAATGATTTTATAATTCAGTTTTTGGTTTAATGTACTCTATTTTGTTTTACCTGATGATTACCAACTTTATGATTTTAGATTTCTTAACGTGGCTATAATATAAGTGAGTTATTTTCTACATGTTATGGTCCACCTAGTTGAATAACTGGTTACTTACTGAGCACGTGGAAGCTCATCCCTACTTATCATTTCAGGTTGAAAGTAAGGTGATGGTGAGAAGCATAGGAAGAGACAATTTGGCGCGAAGCTACAGAGACTGCATTGAGTGAGTTGCAAAAGATTTAGATTGTCGGTTTAGTTTTAGTTGTTGACAATCGGAGTTATGAAGAGTTTTAGTATAAGTGATGTATTTAAATGAAAATATGAAAATGTAATTAGAGTTTTGTATAAGTTTTAATTTCTGCTACAGCATATAATGGTTTTAGTAGGTAAGGCCTGGCAGAGCCCTCGGTTGGAGTCTATTGGGTCTGCGGCTGGTCATGTGCCTAGCTCGCGGACCTACCCGTGGGTTCGGGTCGTGACAGTCTCCATGGAATGATACATATGGGTTAGGGGGAGGAGTCACCTAATCATACTTCCCCACCTCCTCAATGTCCTATAATGCCGTCAGATGCCAGAGTTGCACCGAGTCGTCTTTATTGCTAAATAGGGTCTACCTTAGTGCAGACAACATAAAGCCACGCATATAATGATCGACCGTCGTTGCATCAGCACCCTTAGCATCATACACTCGTAGTGAGGATAGAGGGTAGTCAGCAAAATCGAGCCGCCCTTCTTGAATGACAACATGAATACTAGCAATCTCTCCACGAGATCGCGGTCTTGATCTAGGTCGTAGGCCCATGGAATAGGCATATCCCTCGCACAGATACCCATAATTTGTACAAAGTCGTACACTGTGAGGGTCATTTACCCAAAAGGAAGATGAAAAGTGTTGTTGGAATCCCATCAATGCTCAGCTAGGGTAAAAAGAGCTTCTTACTATGGGTAAAGGAGTATAACCCATTCAAAAACGCCTCAAAACCTGTCAAGGCAACCTTATCCTCTACCACATCTTGGACTTTTTTCCACCACTCCCTCACTAAATTGGGGAAAACCCTTAGCCTAATATTCTTGGGGAGTGGCTACATGCAATCAAAGTAAAGAGAGAGAAAAAAAGGCACAAAAACTGACTAGTTCATGCATGATATCTGCAAAATATTAGAAGAATAAGATGTGGGCCCCTATATTGCATGGATGAATCCTAATTTTGAATATTCCTTACATATGTATGTGATATAAATGAGAGGCAGAGAAATAATAGATGATCATTGAAGGAGTTGCTTACATGCGTAACTTGATCTGAAGTCAAAACAGTCTGATTATCCATTTGGATCGTCGGATAAAACTTTGAAACTCGGCCAACTTGGGGGAGGGGGGGCTCCCTCATGACCTCTTTTCACTCTCTCCATGACTCTAGTGCATTGACGACGTGGAAGAAATAGTAGAAATCTTAGGTTTATAGTTGGATATGAAGAGATTTGAGTTGTATTGGGATGGAAATTGGTAGCTCTATTTAGGAATGAGAGTGAAAAATGGCGGTTGTAGCGAACTGCCTCAAAAAATCTTAGATGCGCAAAAGGTCTAACAATTTGTAGTAGCCAATCTTATTTTGTTAAGAACAAGGAAAATAAGAAAAACCCTAAATGGACTCTAAGATGTTCAAAGACCACTAGTCTATTAAAAATAGAAAAATAGGGTTGGAGGCTAAGTTATACGACGGGAAGGTGTTAGGCACCCGTCATATTCTTTCGATCTTTACGTTTCTATTAATTTTTGACCCTTAAACACATAAGACATGAATATGCAATAAACATCTAACCTAATCCTAAGATTTGGTTTGAATTTGACAACCAGGGTCAAATGGCCTACGTATCCGGTCGGACAAATCAAATCAAAACCATTGTAATTTCACTGGGCCCTACTGGTGACGTCCTACATTTTGGTCTTAGACTCCCATTGAGAAATGAAATTACTCTTTTTGAATTAATATTGGAAATGTGATCACAAGGAGGGAAAAAATCTAGACTATTATAATCTACACTAACCTAAAAAGCAATAAATGTACCTCGCAAATGCGTTGCCTAGAAGATTCGGGAATGCTTCGTGACGAATTCATGATACAAGTGACTTACGAATACATAGAAAAGAAATATGAAAGGCTAAATTCTCTTGAGAGATGATTTACCACTTATGTGAGAGAAATGGTATAAAAACTCTAAAGAGGCCTAGGGCAACATAATTGATATAGATGACCATCTCAATCTGTGATCAGGAGATAAAACAGAATATTAGATAGAAATCATAAACTGAAAAAAGTCAACTAACTGCCTAATTTGTCGTAAACCAGCAGGTTCCTCCCATAATATTTTAATATTTTCTCTTTCAAATTTCCTGACATTATATGCCCTTAATTCAGTAATTATCTCTGATTTAATCAGATGAGATGTATTAGATTTGGGAAATATCTCCATATTTCATAGAATTCAAGGATTAATCATGTCCATCAAGAATAAATCACAAATAATCTTAAATGTTCTAAGTAAATCACAATCTTCCACTGTGGACTGGACCCAACCTAATTGAACTATACTAGATGAGTTACTAGACTAGACTGGACAACTGAACTAACTATTGAACTGAACTTGACAACTGGAGTGGACTAATTGTTGGACTAAATTAAGTTTAATATATTATTAGGCCTTCACATATAATAAACTTTAATTTTTAAATAAGTCCAATGATTATTATTTAATTAAAACACTACAATAGTGGGGTGCTTATAGCGGCAATAGTTGTTTGATCCCAAATCAAACCCTAATTTCGTGATCTTAGTGCCGAAAATCTGAAGAGGAAAACTGGCCGGTTTTCGTTGTTAGTTTCCAAATTTCTTCTCCCACTCTTCTGACTGACCACCCGGTTTATCTTCATTATGCATGTTCCCCTAACTAACCGTCTTGTTCTAGTTTCTGTTTAAGTTTAATTGTACCAATGTCAAAAACCATCCGTTTTATTCGATTAAAAGAATTTTGCATGCTTGCATGTTGTCAATTAAATTTCAAATGTGTTCCCTAAATTATGTGAGCATTATGTGCTTGTGCGCTTGTACCTTTAAGATCAGAGAAAATTTATGATGCTCCAAATTTATTGCTCAATTTAGTGATATGATATGGTGTGAGGCAATTATCAAGTCTTATCATGTGTTGACAGAAATGATATTTTCTTCATAACAATTTGGAAATAAGTTGAAATGGTTCGACACTCAATGACCAACTATCCTTAGACATCGTTGGCTCCAGCTTTGAGTGATCTTATTACAGTTTCCCTTTTATGTCCAAACGACCAACCGCTTTCATGTGTTGTTGGCTTTGGCTCTTGGATACAAATCGCTATATCCAATCGACCAACCGCTTCCTTGCATTTTTGGCTCTAGTTCTTAGATACAGATCCTTATGCCTAAGCGAGCAACTACTTCCATGCATTGTTGGCTCCGGCTCTTAGGTATAATTCATATGTCCACCGCTTCCATGAGTAGTTGGCCCTAGCTATTGGATATATTGCAGTGTTCTCAGTGACTAACCACTTCCATGCGTAGTTGGCTCCAGGTCTTGGATATATTCCAGTGTCCTTAAGTGACTTACCACTTTCACACATTGTTGGCTTCGGCTCTTAGGTTCACCTTTTATGTGGGCAAGCGACAAACCACTTCCACGCGTTATTAGCTTCGACTCTTAGTTATATACCCCAATATCCCTAAAAGACCATCGTTTTGGTGGCTCCGGCATTTAGGCATATGTCTCCTTTATCTGTCAACCATCGTTCTGGTGGCTCCAATAAGAGATAGTTTATGATTTTGGCATATCTAAACAATCATCACTTGGGTATCTCCAGCATCTAGTTATACGCTCTTTGTTTGTTAACCATCGTTTAGGTGGCTTCAATGACGAACATAGATATCTTTCAGTATTCTTAGATGATCAATTATTATTACTGTTGGCTCCAGCTTCTAGGATTCATCTGGAGAACAATCTTTGTTACTGCTAGCTCCGGATGCAGATGAAGCTTAATGTCCCTCAACAACCAATCATTGTTATTGCTGGCTTCGATTTCGAGTGATATCTTTTCCAGAACTACGCACCAGTAAAATAACCTACCATCTCACCTTTGATCTATAGTTCAGTGGCTGAAGCTTGGTGATTCTCTTTGCTTAGGGTCACGGCACTAGCCTAGCCAAACGATTAGATCCGAGGGAGAAGGGTGGAGCCCCGTAACAACTTCCCTTCCTATTAGCAATTGAAGGAGCCCTTCCCAATTGCATTACCTTGACACTGCAAAGAAAAATCTTTTGGTCGAGTGACTTCGTTCTTGGTCTTCCTATTCCGGTCTGATTATTTTTCTACGGATACACGAGAGACCTTATAAATGTTCGACCTCACATCAGTATGTTATTTGCAAGCCCTGCCCCAGAGACTTATGGTCTTTTCCTTGCTTTTCCACAAAATTTTTTTGTTCCAGTGATGTTCGCCCACGAGCGAGATCCCTTACAAGGGGCTCTGAAGACACCCCAATTTCGTTATTGGTATTTAATAATAATTAAAGTTTATTATTATGGGTCTAGGCTTAATAATATAATGAGCCTAATTTATTTAATTAAGTCCAAGCATTTCAATCCATATCAGTGTGATTCTAGTCCATGTTAGCTAATTATAATTTGTTTAGATAATTTAGAAATGTCTTTTGACTAATCCATGATGCATGTTAATCTCATTGATTTATATGAAATGTGAAGATAATTTCTAAAATTTGGTACATCACATCTATTTAATCAGAGATAATTATAGAATTAGGGACTGATAATGTCCCTAAATTCAAAAAAAGTATTAAAATATTATGGATTAACTAGCCGGTTATTGACAAGACAACCGACTACTTGACTTTTCTCCAATCTACAATTTCAATCAAATATTTGACTTTATCGACTAAAACCCAAAGTTATATTTATCACTTCAGTAGCCTCAAACCTCTATAAAAATCGTCTTTTGATTACATTTTCAAAGGAGACTAGTCTCTCTAGAACTTTTGTACCATTTTTTCCTAGAAGTGATACATCATCTCAAAGGAAAATTTCAGCACTATACTCTCATCATAGTAATAATTGTCGTTGCATCGTGGATTCACATCAAGGTGGTTCTAAATTCTCTGAGGCATTGTCTTTATAGAGGTAGTTTTATTTTGCTTTCTATAGTTTAATTTGGAAGAGCCTAAAGTTTTTCCTTCCTGCGACTGAGGTTTGGTCATAAAAACAAATTTTTTTAAAATGAGTCTTTCATACTTATTTATTTTCGTGTTGAAGAGCAAAGTTTAGGTCACTTTTTACGTAGGGTTCCATTTGAACTACGCTGGTTTTGATGTCTGTTTGTCCGACCAAGTACAGAGGCCATCTGACCCCATTGTCAAATTCAAACCAAAATTATATGTTATCTTCATAGAATTAGAAGGCGACTCCGAATTCCTAGACCCTTGCATCTCAAAGAGGAAATTTTTTTGAGGTGATTCACTACAGGTGATGTCAGGATTTTGGGAGTTAGGTGTTATAGACTTCATAGTAGGATCTTTTCCTAGTAACAATCTTTTTTGCAGAAAAATAGTACAAATGTGTCTCATCGGGGCGTGCCAAAAAGTGTGCCTTCAAAACGCCCAGGCACACGTGCTTCTTATGATCTTGAGAGTTTTGAGGTGATCGGGCATGTAAGGTTCTGACATGACCACGAGTGATACATAACTCCTAAATATGTTAAGCGTTCTGGCATTTTAAGGTGAAGTACATAATTTGACTTATTATAAAACGATCTATGAGGACATGGGAATATCCTTAGAGCTTCTTTGGCCTAATGCTTTAGGACTTTCTTCAGTGCTATTTTATGCTACTGCTACTCTACATAATATACTCCTGCTCCTAATCAAACCAAGCAGAGTTATGATGAATGCAGTGTATCATCATGGTGTTGTAATTGAGAAACTCGGTAGAAATGATAACAATGCAAAAGTACAAACCACTTGATTCAGAGATTGAATCGAGGGACAATTTAGATGAGACAAACACTTTGTACGATTTTCTACCCCAACCTAGGGTAAACGTGATTGCTTAAGGTAAACGAACGTGTGAGTATGTTTTGTGGTGCTGAAGAGGATTAATTAAGACAATATTTTGTGGCTTTTATAGATGAGAGTAATCATTTAGCCTCTGAACCATCCTATTGGGAGCTACCACATATTTGCAGGCATGCTTGCTTTTTTCTCAGTTTACACCAAGCTTTAAGGACGATCTAATTTGGCATTGTCATGTGTCCAAGCATGATTATTTTACCATCTTGCTCACGCCAAGCATGGGTAAGACCTCATTTTACCATCTGGGCTATGTTTCATCTAGCACTTGACATGTTTTTCACAATTCCCTCCTGATGACAAGCAGCGATACGTAGCATAGTATAAACTATATGCCTTGTGTCAAGGAGTCATGCGTCTTTCCATGCTTAGAACTTGCCGAATGTCATTTAACCATCGTTAACTTAATGTGGAGGTGTGATTTAACGATCACCAACTTGCCCAATTGTGCTGGGGGAATTGGTCTCAGGTGGGGAATTGTTCTTACGCCAATTCATTTCTGACTTATTATGTGGCATGCTTGATGTCTTTAGCTGTATTAGCCTCGCCTCGACAGCTAGGTTGCAGTTTTTCTCGGTGTAAACAGTATGACACATGCTCTTTGGGGAAAAATTGTTTCAACATGGTTCTAGCAAGTTGTGGCAACAAACTTTTCAAGAAATGCAACAGTTTGATTTAAGTGACAAATTTAGGTCATAATGTCAAACATTACTCAAGATGTTCTATTAAATTTTTTTCCTTTTGACTTTTGAAATCACTTAAGATAAACTTTGGTATTTAAATATTTAATCGAGCTTAAACAACATTCATCGAGTAACTAAGTATGTTTTGGCAAGTCAAGCTAGGATAAAAACATTTACTAATATAAATAGTTGTATGTAGTACAACTATCATAAAAAGTTCATAAAGAATTAAAAAAAATTAATGGAACAGAGAGGGTATGGCAATAAGAGGATAGTCATTTATCACTTTTGTCACGAGAGCAATGACCTTTCGTCTAGATGAATGTCTTGAAAATAACACGTAGTGCTAAATTACTAAGGCTTCGGTGTAAAGACAAAAGCCTTCCATCATATATGATATACCAGTGGTCATTCTTCTACCGCATATCTATTCATTTGAGCGGTTGAAATTTGTCAAATGTGTTTGAAAATGCTTTAATCATGGGTTTCTAAATATAGCTTTTAAGAGATGGATATTAGTGTGCTCAGCTAGATGCAACTTTTTGCATATGAATTCTTTACCCTCTCGATTTTTGTCCTCCTAATTTGGTCTTCATAATTTTTTTGTAGTATTTAAATTTGAACGACATCTGTGTTTGATTAGTAAAATATGGATAGATTACCTTCCAATATACCAAAATATTGAATCGCACGCTAATCAATAGGAACTAGTCAGCGTGACACACACGATGATTGTGAAAAAATAAACTTAATGGTATAAATTTTGTGAAATATAATAAATCATCACATATAGATGTTTATTGTCACATTCTAGAAAAATGACTTATAAAATGTGAAAACCAAAGATGTCCAATTAATTACTATTTAATTTTTTTTGTTTTATATCATTTTTTAAAAAATTTCTTAGAATGTCACATGTCACCGTTTTACATAGGTAGTCATGTAGTATTAAAAGAAGTGTTACACGACTTGCCTTTATCTAGATTTGGCACACGCGATGTACATTCAAAAATAAAGTTAACAATATGAATTTTGTTCAAAAAATCAAGAATTAGTTAAAGTATTTATTGTCACATTTGATAAAATAATTTTAAATTGTGAATACCAAATTTGTCTTATAGGAAGTTCTTTACTATATAAGTTTTATATTGTGTCATTCTCAACAATTTTCTTATTATGTCAAGTATCAACATGCTAGATAGGTAGAAGTATAACACCACAAGAGGTGTTATACCAAAAGGAAAAATGAATAATCTCTTTGTAAGTACTATAGATACTCACTAGAACATGCGATCCACATGTAAAAATAAAGTTCATAATATGAATTTTATTAAGAATAAATAAATTTCATTAAGTATTTATTTATTATCACATTCACTAAAATAAACTTTGAAAGTTTTTGTTTAATAATTTTTTTACTATGCAAAGGTTTACATGAAAGGATATTTCAGTGTCAATAGATAAAATCTATACTATCTATAAAAATACGAATTTTATAAATCATTTAAGGATGATTATGTCCTTCGTTGATTACGCCAATAACACTTCTACCCTCCCTTTATGATTCCCTCTGTAATTTAGTTTAAATGAAATAAACATGACGGAATGAATCTATTCTAAACATTGAGAAACGAAAAGTGTCATGAGAAAGAATACTACCTATAATACTACTAATGTTGTAAATCATTTTTGAATGACTATGTCGTCATTAATTATGCTAATAGCACTTCTACCTTCTCTTTGTCACTCTTTTTAATTTGGTTGAAATGGACTAAACATAGGATTATCTATTCTAAACATTGGGAAATGAAAAGTGTGCTGAGAAAGAAAAACAAAACAAATAAATTCCTGCATTACTTCCTTTTAATTTGTTTAAAATATGTTGCGCATTTTTAGGTTCGCAAGTAACTAATATATTGAAAAACTGGAAAAAAAAATTGAAATATGCCCAAACAAAGGTAAAAAAGTTAAATTTAGATGTGAAAAAATCAATTAAGAAAAAAAAGCTATGGAAAAAATGAAAACATAAAAGAACAAAAGAAGGGGTTAAATATACACCAATAATTGGGAAAAAAAATAAGGCTTGAATATGGTGCGAATTAAAACTGATAATCTGTTCAATTATTGAAGTTGAATACCATGTGCTTTGAATTTCACATTGACAATTCTTCTTCAATGGTTGATCGTATTCTCTTTCAGATATGCTCCACGTTTGGTGATTCATTCTTCGTGGACATTGTTGGGGTCTGAGACGCACTCAAATCAATATTAATGTTGAGATGCAGAACAATTCAAATTTTGTAATTCCTATTTTCCATATTCATATTACTTGTGTGACTTACCAGAAGTTAGCCAATTTGGTGCCTGGTATTCTGGAGTTAAAGGAATTGGGTAGAGAGTTGATGGTCATAACACATCTTCTTCAGGTATGAACCTTTTGTTACTAGCTGTTACTGAGTTGACATTTTGCATCATTCTATTTCCAGTATCTTTTTTGTGTTTGTGTTTAGAGAAACATGTCCAGTTTGCATGTTAAATTATTCTTAGAGTATTGATGGTTCGCTCTCAGTAGTGACTGTTAATAAAGACTACGAATAAGGACATTAATAAAAAAGACATATATGATCACATATTACTTGCAATGGAAGGGAAAATAACATGTAGTAATTGAATAGGGTCTGTCTCTTGTGTAGATTGTTTGGTTGCATGATGGAAAGGGGCACAAAATTTTGCAGAGAGATTAAGATTTTTGTGCAAGGCAATTAAGCTCTGCTTGTAAGGAAATGCCAAGCCCTGAGTGACCCTTACCTTAAAATGTGTCCGTGTACTTTCTTTCTGGTTTTTTTGTTTTTGGCCTTGCATACTCTTGCAGACTTTTTAATGGTAAGGTTATCTTTCAAGATTTGTAGCATCAATCTCTTATTCTTAAGGTAGTTATCAATGGGGATCACATGAGTTATTTGTAGCTGTTGCAGTTGAAGATGTTTAGGAGCATAGAAATTAGAAGGCCTTAAAGGTAGTCATGTTCCTTTTCAAATCAGAGTTATATGAGGTTTTATACCAAAGCTTAGCTAGAGATAATTATTCAACCTATTGTAGCATCATGCCGAAGGTAGGTTTCTAAGCATCCTTTTAACCTCCCAGTTTACCCATTACTTATAGGTTGGGCTTTTGGCCTAGATGGTTCCAAGCAATTTGAATAGATTCTGCAAGAATACAAAGTCTCTTACTCACCATAGAGATTGGTGTACCATTCAATTTGAGTACCCGATCCATGATAATTAAGAAACAAGTTTTGTTGTAAAAGGGATGAGTAAGAGCACAAAGAAGGATGAGCGAAAAGAAGAAAACCAACGGAGATAATCCTAGAGAAAAAATTTGAAAGCTTTCAGGACTAAGGAGTACACTCCTTGAAATGCTACAGTTACTGTTAATAAAACAATTGAATAAGGAGATTAATTAAAAAGATATATATGATCACATATTGCCTGCAATGGAAGGACAACTACCCTATAATAGTTGAAGACCGGTTGTATAAGGGAAGTCAAATGGAAGCTGCAACTTGTAGGCCACTAGCCTTTGTTACGACATGGAAGGGGCACAGAATTTAGGGGAGAGCTTAAGTTTTTTGCGCAAGGAAATTACGCTTTGCTTGTAAGGTACTGCCAAGCCCTGAGTATACCCCTACCTTTAAATGTGTCCCTGCCTTTTTTTTTTAATTTGGTTTTTTCTTGGGGCTTGTACACTGTTGTAGTATGGACTTGGTAATAGTAAGGTTATCTTTGAGGATTTATAGCAGCAGTCTTCTCTCCTTAAGTAAGTTATCAATGACGACATGAGTTGTTTGTAGCTGCTATAGTTGAAGACATTTAGGAGCATAGACATTAGAAGGCGTAAACCCCACCTTAAATTGTGTCCTTGTTGGGCGTGCACACTCTTGCAGACTTGTTAATGTAATACCCTGACTCTTGATTTTGTCTAGCCGGTTAATTTATTTTGTTAACGACAATAATTATACGTAATATTTAGAGTCAATTGGCTTGCGCAATTTTCATTGAAGCTTTAGCGACGAATTTGGGGAGCATTATAATTATAATCTTTAGTGACAATTTTAGAATCATAAGTTATAATTTAATGATAGCAGATATTATTGATATTGATTGAGGTCTTTAGCGACGATTAGCGTTAACTGTACTTTTAGAAATCTTTAGCGACAGTTTTTATACATATAGTTAGCGTCGATATTTTATTAGCAACTTTTAAAGACAATTAGTGAAGCGGGGTTAGTTATAAAACTACATTTAAATTGGGGACTATAATTAAAAGGTTTCAACAAATCTAACTTTATTTTAAAAATTATGTCAACTCTTTAAATTGAAAAGTGAGGGAACCAAGGGATGAGATTAGGGAGGTAAGACATTAACAAAGAAGATGAAAAAAAAGGGTTAATTACAAAACTGTCCCCTGAGATTTACATGTTTTTGCACTTTGCCCCCCGTGTTTATAACTTTTGCAATAATGTCCCTCGATGTTGACAAAATCTTCGCAAATAGGTCCAAAATTGGACGTCCATCCAATTTTGGAAGTTAAGTGGTCATGTACGGTGCACATGCCATTTTGACATGGGCAAATTTGTAATTTACCTACCCATCTTCCCCACTGGTCTAATTGAGAACCCTTCATCAAGGCTTACATTTGCCCTTACAGCTCCTCCACCGCAAGCTAGCTAGTCAGGTAAAACCCCATGTTTCTATCCCGTCAAATTCAAACAGAAACCAGGATCAGCTTTTGTAGCAGAGAAGAATGGAAAAGAAAAAACTCCCTTATGGTCATCGGATGCAACAAATACAGAATCAGACTAAAATGAGATGGGCTCTCAGTATTCATATCAGAGAATATGCTTTTTGTAACTTAAAGCTATTCCAAAGCTTCATGCTCAAGTTATTTGTATAGTGTATTGTATAGTCTTTCTCTCTCCCTCTATATATATATATATATGCATATGCTTAACCTCAGAGAAGTTGAAGTTATGGCTATCAACTCGGTCTTCGAGTTGTACCCTTTGTTAGCTCGAACCGGTGCGATTGAGAAGGTGTTATCTGCTGTGAAGGAAATGAAGCCAGAGATCTTGACTGTGGTTGAGCAGTAGTCTAACCATAACGGGCCGGTTTATCGAGTCGTTGCATTATTACTCGACCATGTTTGACTCGCTAGAGGGTTGTGGAGGTGGGATGGCGGTGGTGGTGAGGATGATGGTCAACGGTGAGCAGCCAGGACAAGGTGATGTTCGAGGTTTATCTGGGGAGGCAGATCTGCCGCTTAGTGGTGTGCCAAGGGGTGGACCGAGTTGAGCGGCACGAGACCTGGCTCAGTGGAGGGCTCGGCTTGTCTCAGTCGGGTTTGGGTCGATCCATCTGGGCCCCAACGCATTTAAGCAGGCTAGCATGTTGTTGGCCTTCTTCGTCGGTGGGGATGGGTACATGGTGAAGGAGCATGATGGGTGTCTCATGCTGGGTTGGCATTCAAGGCCACTCAACTCAGCTGAGAGACCGAGTTCACTCAGAGAGACTCAGTTGGTCGACATGGGGAAGATGGGTAGGCAAATTACAAATTTGCCCATGCCAAAATGGCATGTGCACCGCACATGACCACTTACCGTCCAAAATTGGACGGACGTCCAATTTTGGACCTATTTGTAACGATTTTGTCAACCTCGAGGGACATTATTGCAAAAGTTGTAAACACGGGGGGCAGAGTGCAAAAATATGTAAACCTCAGGGACAGTTTTGTAATTAACTCGGAAAAAAGGAAGGAAATAAAGGTCAAAGAGAAAGAAAGAGGAAAGTGGAGAAATTAGATCATTTGGGTTATATCCCATTTTCGGTTCTAGAGATTTACACAGAGAAAGAGAGGAAAAGAGAAAGAGAGAGTGTGTTATACAAGAAAACAAAAGGGAGTCTTGGCATGAAGAAAAATAGAGAGAATAAGAGAAAGAGAGAGAGGGACGATAGATAGAGGAAAAATCCAGCGAAGAGTCTAATTTTTTCAATAAGTTTTGGCCTCCCTCCATTTTATTTTTGGGTGTTTTAGTGTGTTGTAAAACTCTGTGTGTGCGTGTCTAATGGAAGGGATGGGCCATGTTATAAATTGAATTGTACAAAGAGAGACTAGATAGAGTTCTAAGGTGTTGCACAAATCGAAGGAAAAGCTGAGAGTTCAAACATTGAACTCAAAAGTGTCCCTAAAAACCATTAAGTTCCTTGTAATATCTTTCTCAATTTTTAAGACATAACTAGAAATTTATTTGGATGAGATTTTTTTGAGTCAGCAAAGCGCGTTAAATGATTCTATCCGAACAAGGAATTTTGGTGTATTTTAAAATAGTAATACAAGTTATTAATTTCTGAAACTCTTAAGAAAATCTTATGTAGCTAAGATGGTGTATTTTCCAAAGTTTCGAAAGTTTTCAATGTCGTTTGTTATTTTTAGTGTTGTTAGCTGTGTAGTACTCGATCGGATATCGCGTAGCGCTTTATTATTATAATAGTTTGCTAAACTATTTTTAAAGGCCATTTTTGAATATATTTAGGCAAATTGTGAAACTAAAGCTCCCCTTATTTTTTTTCAAATCCTTCGATGTAGAATTTTTTGAAATTTTTCTGGGCATGTGAAGGGCCTGAAATAAATTTATTTTTAAATTTATTTTTTGAATTATTTGGCATAGTAAACAAAATTATTTTTAGTAAAAAAATTTACATTGATCTGATCTTATTGAGACGCTTGAACATCTGAAATTTTGAGTCATTCCGGTGCCGTTTGATATACTTTTGAAATAGGCACTTTAGCGCTCAATTTAAGGAGCAATTTAGGATTCCGAACGGAGAATTCCCAGAAAAGCCATTCTTGTCTGAAAACCCAGCCTTCATGTTTAAAAAGATGAACATCTGGGAGTTTAATGGTATGTTAGGCGTCGGGGGTAAATCGGTAATATTACACAAATCTAGGGGTATTTTAGTAATTTCACTCACTTGGGAAAATTTAGCACCTAGGCATAATTGAACAACAATAAATAACATTCACATGATTTATTATTTAGGTTCTGATAGACGAGTTAGGGTTGACTTGAGAACAAGAACCGCTTATCTATCTAGGTAAGTACTCCTACCGTGTTCCTTCGTACAAACTATTTTCCAAAATATGTGTATGTACACGTGACTTGTCAAATGATAGTTTTAAAGTACTTTGTTATACCTCTGCCTTTGTAAAATTGGTTGATGAGAAATTGAATTAAAATTGTCATGGTATGTGTTGTGTTGTTTTGAGAATTTTATGTGAATTGTGGTACGGTGTTGACGGTTAATATTGGTTGTTGTGTCCCATATCCAAAGGAAAACGTAGATTTCGGATCCTGATCAACGGGACCATACGTTGATGCACAATACTGTTGCATCGTGGTTCTCCCTTGCGTTCATAATATTATTTATCCTAGGTAGATGAGGGATTCTAGGTCCAAGTCAGTGGGACCATACGCTGACCGCAGCACACCATGAAAAGATTTAGAATTGCACTCAAAGTTTAAATATTGTTGTTAGGCATTCGTTCTGAAAAAGTTTTTTTGAAGCATAATTTGTTTTTATAAAGTGTGTGTATATATATATTTGTGTGTGTGTGTGTGTGGTACTCCCTGTGAAATTGTCACCGGTTTTAAAAAAGAAGCCATGGCATGTTTTTATGAATTTTAAAACCTATTTTAGAGAAATGGTATGTGTACTTATTGGACCCTAAGGTCACTCTTTTAAATATTTTTCAGGTGACTATCTAAATGGAACCGACATTAATGAGGGCCATAAGGATGTAGTTGTGGTAGACAACTGCTAGAGGAGTTGTAGTCCTCTTAAATTGTTCAATAAATCATTGGATGGTATGCTAGTACTAAATTTGTAATTTGACAAATTTCAGAGCTTAAATCTCCACCGGATTAAAAAAAATGATTTATGTTAATTGTTAATTGTTAAATAAAGAATGTCATTGGAGAAATTATAAGTGTGATTTTAGAAATATTTTAAGGAGATAGTTTTAAATTACTTGGTTATAGATTCGTGTATACAGGTTGTAGTAAGGCCGGACAAAGCCTTGGGTGGGTGTTCAGATCGGCCTGCGGCGGGTCACGGTTCTTGTTCATGGGCTCACCCGTGAGTTTGGGATGTGACAGTTAAGGTTGTCTTTCAGGATTTGTAACATCAATCTCCTCTCCTTAATGTAGTTATCAATGAAGATCACATGAGTTGTCTGTAGCTGCTGCAGTTGAAGATGTTTGGGAGCATAGAAATTAGAAGGCCTTAGAGGTAGTCATTTTCAAATTAGAGTTATATGAGCTTTTGTACCAAAGATTAGTTAAAAATAATTTTTGCCGATTGTTTGGGTTTGTTACCGCCTACACACCTAATGTAAGTTTTTAAGCATCCTTTTAACCTCTCAGTTTACCCATAACTTATAGGTAGGGCTTTTGGCCAAGATGGTTCCAAGCATTTTGAACATATTCTCCAAGAATACTAGTAAAAAGGGCTAATTACACTTATGTCCCTGAGGTTAGGGCATACTAAATAATTACACTTATGTCCCTGAGGTTAGGGTATAATTACAGGTAAGGACAAAAGTTTGGACAAATTACACTTATGTCCAATATAATGGTTTAAATGTTCAAATTAGGATTAAATTTTTTTAGGCAAATTACACTCATGTCCAATATAATGGTTTAAATGTTCAAATTAGGATTAGGGTTTTTAGGGTTTGTATAAAAACCCTAATTTTCAAATTAGATTTTTAAATTACCGCGAGTGACCAATCTTCTGGCGGCGTCACCCCCATCGCCGGCGACGTCGCCTTTCCCCCTCCATCTATTCTCTCCCCTCACCTCACCCCCCGCAGCAGCCCCCTCGCTCGCCCTACGCTAGCAGCTCCATTGCCCCACGCCACCGGCAACTTCATTGCCCCATCCCTCCCTGCCCCACCCTTCCACACTTCGTAGCTGCCCCCTACCATACTTACACACCACTGCCAACCACCATGCCAACCTTCGTGACCCAACTACCCGGCACCACCGCCGTTACTCAACACCGCCATAACCCACTCTTCTTTCTTTCCAAACCAAAACCCACCATCAATTCAACAACCCAAAAAACAAACCTATCATGATTTTGAGTTTTGGCATGAGAGAGAGAGGGCGATTCGCGGTGGGTCAGAGAGGGGTCAAGCAGCGGGGTGGGGAGGGAGGGACAACGACGGCGTGGGGGGGAGAGCGAGGGCGGGGGCGGCGTCAGCGTGGGGGGAGCATGGGGTGCTACAGCGGGGGTGAGAGAGGGGAGGGGGTGGGGAGGAGAGTGGAAAGATTGAATCTGAGAAGAGAGATTGAATTGGAGAAAGAAAGGAGAGAACAAAAAAAGAAAAATGGAATTTTAATTTCAATTAGGGGTAATAAAGTCTTTTCGTCAAAACTGTTATGTATTTTTGTATTCCGTCTGGTCAAAGGACATAAGTGTAATTTGTCTAAACTATTGTCCTTACCTGTAATTATACCCTAACCTCAGGGACATAAGTGTAATTAGCCATAGTAAAAATCTTGATTTCTTGGTGTCTCACTCACCATACAGGTTGGTGTACCATGCCATTTGAGTACTCAATCCATAAAAAATAAGAAACAAGTTTTGCTGTAAAAGGGATTGGTGAGAGCACAAAGGAGGAGGGAAAGGAAGAAAAACACTGGAGATAATCATAGAAAAAAAAACTCGAAAGGAGTAACTTCAAAACTGAGGAGTACATTACTCGAAATATTATAGTTACCGCTAGTAAAAAGTATATTACTTTAAAAAATATATATGATCACATATCATCTGCAATGGAAGGCCAATAACATGTAGTAATTGCATAGGGTCTGTCTGTAGTGTAGATGAATTTTTTTTTTGGGTGGGGGATGATTATTATGATGAATTAGTTAGTGCCCACTGGTTTATTTCTTAAGCAACGAAAGATGGAAGACCGGCTGTGTAAGGAAACTCGGGTTGAATCTGCAACTTGTAGGGCACTGAACTAGCCATTGCTATGACATGGAAAGGGACACTGAAGCTTAAGATTTTTACACAAAGCAATTAAGCTATGCAATGCCAGCCTTGAGTAAACCCCTACCTTAAAATGTGTCCCTGTCCTTTTTTGTTTTTGGGGCTTGCATATTGTTGCAATACGGACTTGGTAGTGGTAGGATTATCTTTGAGGATTTATAGCAACAATCTCTTCTCTTTAAGTTAATTATTATCAATGGGCATCACATGAGTTGTTTGTAGCTGCTGCAGTTGAATATGTTTATTAGCATAGACATTAGGAGGCATTACGGGTAGTCATTTTCATTTTCCAATCACAGTGAATGAGGTTTTATACCAAAGCTTAGCTAAAGATAATTATGTAGCCCATTGTGTGGGTTTGTTACTGCCTACATACTTAATACTTGAGGTAGGTTTGTAAGCATCTCTTCAACCTCTGTGTTTGCCCATTACTTATAAGTAGGGCTTTTGGCCAACAAGGTGCCAAGCAAGTTTAATAGATTATGCAAGAATACATATAAAAATCTTAATGTGTTAGCCTCCGACTCACCGTAGAGATTGGTGTACCATGCAATTTGAGTACCCAATCCATAAAAGCCCAGAAACAAGTTTTGTTATAAAGGGATGAGTGAGAGCACAAAGGAGGGAGGAGGGAAAAGAAGAAAACCGAACTACGTCAAGTTAATTTACTAATGATTGTGCTAGATGCTTTAGCTCAAGCATGGTTCAATTGTTGTCATGCATGTTATTTGGTTACCAAAACCACCATATTTTGCACATCATCTTCATTTTTTGGCCTGTGAATCTACAATAAATTATGTATCACTGTTCAATTGTTAAGACTATGTAGCAATTTGTTCAGTGCGAAGCTCTTAATGTTGATAAGAATATTGGCATATTGTGTAATTTCTGGATTCAAGTTTACAATGAAGACTTTAGTTAAAAGATTTGATTTAATGGTCAATTAAATTTGTGGTACATATCAAAAATCATATGTGATCACATATTACTTGCAATTGAATGACATGTAACCTATAGTAGTTGAATATGTTCTGTATCTTGTGTATTTTACCTTTTGTGGGGGGTTATAACTACGAATCGATGTTTTTGCGAGATTCCTTTTGTATTTTGTCGAAATGACAGAAGTTTCATACAAGTTCAAGTTAGACTGAACTTTACGTACAGTTCCATTACTGAGGTATGTCTAAACTCCTCTCTTTAGGAAACCAAATATAAATAGATTTGATTCTATTTATTCAATGCTTGTGCTAGATGGTTTTGCTCAGGCATGGTTCAATTGCTTTCATGTAGTCATTATGTATACAAAAAATATCACATTTTGTATAATATCTTTATTTTGTTGTTGTGTGAAGCCACGATAAAACTTGTATCACTGTTCAATTGGTTAGACTTTTTGGTAATTTATTCAGCACAGAGCTCTTCTTTCTCATTTATTATTCAATGAAATTCTTTCAAATGAATAAAGAAAGCTTTATTTTTGTCTTATTGCGATGAATCGAAAAAAAATATTCTAAGAATCTCATAAAATCAAACCAAATTAAAATAAAGTATTAAAAATTACAAATCTTTAAGTTTAGACCGTAAATCAATTAAACAGATTACAAAAATAAGATTGATTCTTTTAGTTTGTCCATTTGTTCTTTTTTCAGCAGCAATATCAAACATCTCTTTAATCGAGCAACTAATAAAGAAGATTTTTAAACGTTAAACCGATCACTAATTGTGAACATTAACTATTTTTTTCTTTTAAAATAGAACATAACTGAATTATATTATATTATTTATTTTAAAAAAGCTTAATGATATATCATCTGAAAATTTATTCACGTCCACGTTCATCCCTCTAAGTTATAGATATATATATATATATATATATATATAGATATAAAAGTACTGAGAAACAACGCAGCAGAAGAGAGAGAAAACAAAGCGGTAAAATGGCAGCAATGGGATGGTACGGACCTCTAATAGACCTATCCAAGGCATCCTCTCACATCGGCGATTATGTCCAACTCCTCGTTCTCGTTCACAGATCCACTCCTATCCAGGTTCCTATCCCCCCACCCCACCCCACCACACACACACTCACAATCACGCACATTTTCTCATTATCCGTTTGTGGAG
Source organism: Escallonia herrerae (assembly GCA_033070095.1). Lineage (NCBI taxonomy): Eukaryota > Viridiplantae > Streptophyta > Magnoliopsida > Escalloniales > Escalloniaceae > Escallonia > Escallonia herrerae. The sequence goes on along the minus strand of JAVXUP010003352.1, from coordinate 31,864 downwards.
GCTCCTCCATCCGATTTATTGGATTTCTCTTCTTTTGGCTTTTTATGAAATCTTAGGATAGATTTACCGCATGTAAAACATCAAATTAATATCAAATAGCAATTATAGATTAGGCTAGTATCGTTTGGCTACCAAGTCTCTGCTGGGTTATTAATAACGACTAAAATATAAACACAATGAGTACAGTCAGTGTTAGACCTACTTTAGTATTTCCCAGAAAAGCTATAAGAGGATAGATCCCATAAAATGGAGTGGAGGGAGTATAATTTTAGTGATCATAATCATGGATTTTGCTGAACAGAGAAGTATATCTGTGTATCACCCGGTTCATGGCTGATGAAGCTTTAGTGTGCAAGTGCAGTATAAGTTGTCGAAAAGTGGACAAGTGATTAGGACAGACATTCAGGTGGGTGACGATACCCGCCGCTTTTTCTCCGTCTCCATATGGCAAAAGCAGATGGGCTCGTCAATTGTTGCTGGCAGTCTTATTTTGCTACACAGTTAGTATTGCTCTTCCCAAATTTTTATCCTGGTTTTTGTTCATGAAACAGTTTTCCAGAATACTTGGATGTCACACATCATTTGTGCGTTACTTTTTTGGGGATTTAAGTCTGAGAAAGGCTAGCGTTACACTATTCAGATCCGCTTAAGTTTATTTTGTTTGCATAGTTTATGTACTTCCTGGGTATGGTATGGTTTATGTTACTTAATTTGCATATTCTTGTTCTGGATTATGACTTATTTCACTCACGATAAAACATTTTGAAGACCTTCAATAGCAAAATTTGAGGACCTTCAGTGGCAAGGTTGCTCCATTTTGACCTGGTGGCCAGGGCCACTCCAAGTTAGTGTGTATAAGGCTGCATTATATAAATTTTCTTGTTCTTTGTATTCTGGTACCTCTTATTCCTTAGACATTCAAAGGGCAGTACACTATCCTAGTTTTACCATAGCTCTAAATATATGTCTCCCTGGTGTCCTGGAGACAATCTTATTTATCCTTGAGTAACTACCTTTTCTGAAAAGACTAGAACAAACATTACTGTGGTTACTTTGCTCAAATTGACAAGCAGAGTACAATAAAGGCCAAGTGCTCCGTAGTAGTTATTTCTGGTGCTTTTAGTACTTTTAGTGATGAACGTGGGATTCTTATTCATCAATAAGTTAGTTAGCTTCATTTGTAAGCAGCACTTGAAGGGATCCAGAAGCGATCTTCTGGACATGGCATTAGTTCGGCTCTGGTCGAAACATCATGCTGTTTTAAATGGTAAGGTTTTTGTGGCAAACAGCTACAAAATTGGTGGATCACCCAGAACTCCAATGATAAATAGTAATGGTAATCAGAGTTTTAGCCATCAGCTGAACGACAATAAAAATGAATTTGTTGTTGGTTAATAATCAGCCAATAGAACATTTCTCTCACTCTATTCAGACAATAAGCATGAAATTCTACACTTTTCATATGGTGGTCATATACTTTATGTGTTATTGTTCCTTTCCAGCTCATCATTTTGGGTCTTCTTGTTATTGTGAGTAAGAACACTAAGCAATGTCATCATTTGTCGATGTCCCCTTTGAAATTATTTTGCTTTCTACTATCCATATTTCTGCTCTCCTTTTTGTTATTTTTCTTCTTTCCCTTTGTGGGGGTGAATGAGCATTGGTTTCTGTGAAATGGTTGTTGTTGCTGTTCCGTCCTTGCCAATTCGTATTCGACATGGTCCAGATGTTGCCGACCTTGTTCACTCGGTTCCCCTTTAATGTGAGAAAAATCTCATTTTTTTGGTGGTTCTTAAAAAGCTGCAACCTTTTGGAAAGAAAAAACTTGTGTATATCACGCATATGTATACATTGAGAAGACCTTTTCAAGGGGACAATAAAGGATTGTCTATTGTCTTCACTAAAGTCTCTTCAAGCTATTCTTATATGACTATATGTGTACAATTGATTCTTCAAAGTTTTTTTTTTCTCTCCCCTCACTTGGGCAGTGAACCGATGCAGCATTGAGTTGCCACAAACTCGATCGTTATACAAGAGGAAATTTTGAAATCTTGAGTACTAGTGTGAAGATTTAGGAGAGCAATCACGTCAGAAGAAATGTCGTAAGCAAGCTTAACCCCAGGATTTTGCCTACTTTTGGCTTGTTAGTAGAGTGTAGTTGGCGTTCTATAGCTTTTTCATGTCTAAGGCAGCTATATCTTTGAGTGCTGCGCAGTTGTGGACACTTTGGCTTCATCTGAATCACCCTCATTTCCGAATTGTCGAAGCACCACAACACCATCTCCTCATGATAGATGCAATTGGCAGTGGTTCCTCTGATGCCCTCACTGAATCCCATTTTCGAATATAACGATCCATTCCGCCCACAATGCATGGTTTAGCAGAAGATCTTAAACTCATGTTGAGAAGCTCTGATCCCATTATCCTTACTTTCTTTGATTTGAGGGGTAACATGATGTACGTAATGGCTAAATTAGTTCGGAGGGAGTATTTAAGTTTTTTAGGGTGGAAACTGCCACTCCCTTAAAAAATTTCATCCGATCTTGGCCCATGGGAGGCAATTTCCACCCTGGAAGATGACTTCCAGAAGATGAGTCAACCATGGGATGAGAGTCAGCTTCTTGTTGGCCCATAGGAGGCTCCGGTTAGCATTTTGAACTTTTGATCTTTCTGCAGATTCTCATGCGGGGGAAGCTGGGGAAAGCTTTTTCCAGGGTCATCGAAAGAGGCGGTAATCATTAGAGAGGTGGGTTTTTTGAGGAGTCGTCTGTGGTCAATTGTCCTTCCTTTACGAAACAGTGTTTGGCGGGTCGCTTGAGCAGGTATGGTAAAGCACTTCCCTCTGCTCTAGTGGTTCATTTGAAGTAGAAGGTGGCTGGCGGGTTGTAAGTGGCCGATTTGAGCGGTACTTTCTATGTTTTCGAGTTTCCTTCAGTGGAAGAAGCAGCTAGGATTCTGAGTGAGAAGCAGTGGGTGTGGTATGCATCCCCTGGATGTTGGATCAGTGGTATCAAGACTTTGGATGCAATAAGGTGGGTTTGTCCCGGATGTTATCTGAGTTAGAGCATTTTTCGTCCTCTCCATCTTTGGGGTTTGAGATTTTAAAGCTATCGGCAAACTGTGTGGGAGGCTGGGAGCTTTCTTGAGGAGGTCGACGAAACTGTCTCTTGCAGGAAGTTGTTATTGGCTCAAGTGAAGGTGCAGTTTGGAGGGAAGATTCTGGCTAATTATTGTGCCGGAAATTCTTTGTTCCTATATTGTCTGATTGAACGGCATTTTGCGAGTTTCAGGAGGCTGGCAGCAAATTCTTGTTTCTTTCAGCTAATAAGGTGGTGGAGAAGGCGACTGGTATGCTCTTAGTGAGGCCTTTGAGATTTGGTAGGAGTCACAAGCAGGTTAGATGGCGTCCAAAGCATGATTTTGAGTGCCTGAGACAAAACCGCGCGTGGAGAGGGAGCAGTTCTTACCCAAGCCTGTTGAACTGTGGTGCAACAAATCTAATATATTGGGCCTTAAGTCTCTTGAAGTGTGGCCCAAGATTTTAGGTCTTTTTAATCAGCCTTAAGTCACATTGAGAAAAGCAGACAAAACACTCGTTCAACATCTAGTAATGGCAGGAATAATGCTTAACTAGTGGTACAAATACAAGATTCCCCAAACAGGTCAGTGGTGTTTTACCTGTGGAGATCCTGATCATTTGTCAAACGACTGCCCTAAAAGGAGAGATGGTAGAACTAACATCCAGAGGGAGGTGGAGGTGGGAGCCAGCATGATGGAATTTCGTATGAATGCTATAGCAAAGACGAGGAGGAAGTAGAGCTTGGTCCAGTAGGTGAGATGCTTGCTGTTTTACGTGCAGTGGTGTCCCAATTCGATAATGAGGATGAAAATAACTATATGCAGTGTAAAAGCATCTTTTGGACTCGAGGTCTATGTAAGGGGGGACAGTGGAAGTACTAAGAAGTTGGTTTCCGCTGAAATGGTTAAAAAGTTTATTCTTTTCACTGAGAAACACCCAAAACCTATGAAGCACGGGTACGGGTGCGGGTGCGGATACGACACGGGTGCGGATACGCGGATACGGCATTTTTGAAAATTTTAGGATACGGGTGCGGCGGGGATACGGCAAATATTATATATATTTTTATATATATAATATATGATATATAAATATTTTTACTATGTACAACTAGCATTTAAATTCTAAATCAAATACAATACCATTCAACAGTAGTTCAATACCATCAAAATCAAATACATAATAACCACCACCAAATACATCATATTCATAACAAAAGTAGCAACATAGCATCAAAGTTCAAACTATCAAACAAACAAAGTACTCCATCAAGTATCTAAGGGTTCCATGAACACAACATTTTCATCTTCGTCTATCTCTCCATCACCATCATCCGTAAAAAGTATGGCCTCCAACTCCGGCTCATCAAGTGAAAGCTCCGCAACCGCAAGTACACCAACATCATCCACAGTACCAAATTGATCTCCTCCAACGTCCCACATTTTTGTAGCTCCTTGTGCATATTGTGGAGATCTTCTTGAGAGAAGACGGAGATTGCTATGAATGAAAACCAAGTCCTCCGCACGTTGTGGTGTCAACTTGTTCCTTCTCAACGAATGCACCAAGGAGTAAGTACTCCAATTCCTCTCAACACAAGACGACGAAGCGGGTTGTTGAAGTAGTTTCAAAGCTAGAGTTTGGAGCATAGGTGCATGGGGACCGTGGCACGACCACCAATTATGAGGACTCATAATAGCCCGGTCATTGATGGAATCGATATCACTGAAGTGTTCGCTCTTAGAAGAAAATTGAGCAAACTCAGTATTGACCTTTGAACGATCCGTCGGATTTGGAAAATACCTCCTCACGCATTTTTGCCTTTCAATATAAATCTCGGCATCCTTGTGAGGAGGAACACGAGTGGGATCCTCACTAAGCCATTCATCACTATAGTACCTTCATAAACACGTTAAACAAATAAATTAAAAAAAATTCAGATTCACGCTTTACTACTAAAAAATTCAGATTTAAACTTTGCTTATAATAGCGTGAAAATTACCTCGGATTCAAAGAATGTGCCATACAATGAAGTGGCGTGTTGTTCTTGTTCCAACGATTGACAAGAATGGTATGAACCACGTCATAGAAGGTAGAACACTCATCCTTCCTCTTCCCTTCCTCTCTATATATTGCACATTTCACCTTCTCAATCATAGTATCCCACAAATCATAAACCAAGTGAAGACAAGGCGTATCCGTATCACATTGTCGAAGCATGTCATAGATAGGAGAAGTAAAAGCAATTATGTAGTTGATCTTATCCCACCAAACCTCATCAAGAACCATATCCCTCACAAATCTTGCCTTTCCAACATCATCCTCCCGATACGATGACCAATCCTCGCTAATCACCATAGTTTGGAGACTTTGCTTCAAGAGCTTGAATCTCCTAAGCATCACAATAACAGTAGCGAACCTTGTATCGGCCACCGAAAGCAATTTCATAGTAGAATACTTGTTAAAGATGGCTAAACTCATGGAATGGTTCATGATGAAATTCTTGATTTGCATTACATCGCCATAAACTTCCGTGATCCAAGAGCATTCATCATAAGTTATTTGATTGTTATCCGCATTCTTTGCCGCACAAATGTTTTTCAAGGCAAGATTTAATGTATGCACCACACAAGGAGTCCAAAATATAGTAGGGAATTGTGCTTCTATCAATTGCCCGGCCGCCTTGCAATTAGGAGCATTGTCCGTAATTACTTGGACAACATTTTCGGGACCCATGTCATTGATCACCTCCTTGAACAAAGCGGCAATGAAAAATTTGTCCTTAACCTCCCCCGAACAATCCACAGCCTTAAGAAACATAGGCCCACCTTCCGTTACCGCCATGCAATTAATTATCGGCCTCCTTTGCGGGTCACTCCATCCATCACTCACAAAACTCACGCCCTTTTCCTTCCATGTGGTTCGAATAGGTTGTAACAAATTTTGAATATTTGCCTTCTCCTTTTGTAAAAGAGTTGTCCTTAACAAGTTGTAACCCGGAGGCAAATAACCCACAAGAGAGTTAGAGGCGGCAAATGCATACGAACTCACGTAGTATGGATTCCTAGCTAGGTGAAATGGCAAACCCCCGGAATAATACATCCTAGCAATCTCGGAGTGCAAGCGATCTCTTTTAGCAATATTAAAGCAATCCATGATTGGATTGCTTCCTTCTTGACTTCCACTAGCACTTCCACTGGCACTTCCACTTGTACCACCCTTTCGCTTCTTAAGGGGAATACCGCTTTGGAAAAATGTGCTTGTTCCACCTAAAGAGTTACTTGGTGGAAAAGGCGGAATCCTTGGAGCACTTTGCTTTATTTTCTCAAGCACGTTATCCTCTAATTTTCGCATGTGGTTGATCTCATTAGGTGTCACTTTTTTACATGGTTCAATTCCCGTTCCTTTAATCTTCAACAAATGAGACCTAACCCGAGTGTACGAGCTATTAGACGCCTTGCCACATAGATTGCACTGCCATCTCACATTTCCACCTCCTTTACCATCCTTTTCGAGCCTAGTCACATACTTCCACAATGGTTTTGTCTCATCATCACCAAGACCATGCGTAGGGGTAGCAATACTATCTGAAGTTGTTGACATATTTGGCTTTAATTTAAGCCTTCAAACCTTAATCATAAAATAAAAAAACAGTCACAATAGTCCAAGTAAAAAATACACTGTCACAGCAAAATCAAAAAAACAAATTGATTTGAGAATTGAGACTATAATTACACAAAAACATTCCACGTTCCACATTGTTCAAGTCTTAGTAGAAAGTAGAAATCAAGAACAAAAAAATATTGAAGACAGTGTGAAATCAAGTCTTCAAAAAAATATTGAAGACAGTGAAGAACAAAATATTGAAGACAGTGGAGACATTAGACATACCTTCGAAGCAAAGCTGCCGGAGGTGAGTAGGGTGGTCGCGAGTGGTCGCCGAAGGTCCCCGATGGTCGCCGGAGGTCGAGGGAGGTTTTCGGTGGTCGCGGCTGTTCGGCGGTGTCGTGGGTGGTCGTGGCTGTTCGGCGGTGTCGTGGGTGGTCGCGGCTGTTCGGTGGTGTCGTGGCTGGTCGCCGAAGGTCCCCGATGGTCGCCGGAGGTCGAGGAAGGTTTTCGGTGGTCGCGGCTGTTCGGCGGTGTCGTGGGTGCTCGCGGCTGTTCGGTGGGTGTCGTGGGAGATCGCCGGTGTCGAGGGAGGTCGCCGGTGTCGAGGGAGGTCGCCGGTGTGTCGAGGGACGTCGCGGCTGCGATCTCTCTTTCTCTCTATCAGACGAGAGATCCGTGTGCCCTAATTTGGTAAGTATTGTTCATTTTATGTTTTCACCCCCAAATAAATTAAGTTTTGTGTATCAACCCCCGAAATTATCTTCTGGATATTATGTTTTCAACCCCGAAGTGTCGGATCCGCACCCGAACCGTATCCGAGCCGCACCCGAGCCGCACCCGAATTTCTGAAAATGAAAAAATAAATAGAAATTAACGGGTGCGCACCCGACACGCACCCGAGCCGCACCCGAGCCGCACCCGAGGCGCACCCGTGTCTGATGCGCACCCGACCCCGATACTCCTACCCTTTTGAAGCACCCGTGCTTCATAGCCCAAAACCATACAAGGTGTCTTGGTTTTGAAGAGAAGCAGAAGTCCCTATTGCTAAATGGTGCTTCGCTAATTTCAATATGGGTAGTAAATATTGAGGTTCTGTTTGGTGTGATATTACACCTATGATGTTGCTCATGTGTTGCTTGGAAGACCTTGTGCTGTGAAACTTGTAGAACATAAACAAGAGGAGGGAGAAACAAAATAACAGAAGGGGAGGGAATGTAATGATTACTCTCAATTCACAATAAGGTGATCTCTCTGTCACAAGAGGCGACAAGATAAACATAAAAATGGAAAAGATCAATCAACTCTTAATTGATTCAATCATATCGTTACTGATTTGGCTAATCTTACATTTCTTTAAATGCTGAAATGTGAAATCCCTAGGTATTTCTAACTTATGTCTTGAATTTTCGAGAATAAGTCTGCCAAGTCTTCTGATTACACTGAGTTGTTTTTCCATCATTCTCCCAAGGTTGCACCGGTAGCCACCCTGGCGAGAGGACCCTGTTTCAAAATCCAAGATACTATCTATGGCAGTATGTGGCTGTATATGTCGGAAGGAGAGGCTGGGACAGGAGGCACAAATATGAAACTTGGAGGAAGACCTGTAGACACTGTTGGAGGCTCACAATTGCCTCGGTAGGAAATAAGTCCTAAACTGGGCTAATGCTCATTAAAAGGCAAGTCAAGCAATTAAGCAGTTGGGCCTTGTTTGCGAATGATACGAAATGGTCCAGGGGCTTGAGAATGCAACTTTCTACAGGAATTTCGGAGGTAACGCTCGGGGCAGACACGAGCCATAACAAAGTCACCTGCATTAAACTCAAGTTGCTTACGATGGTAATCTGCACCAAGTTTATAGTTTTCATTACTCAACACTAGTTTTCACGGATTTCAGCATGCAAATCACGAATATGCGAGCAAAATCATCAGCGGACTCCGATGGGTGGGAGTTGGGAAATAAGGGAACCTAGTCTATAGGCTGACGGGGGGAATAACCATTAGGGCTCTTGCCCGTGGTGCGGTTAACGGAGTTGTTATAAGCAAACTCCGCTTATGGAAGCATCAGATCCCATGTACCTTAATGTTCCCCAACTAAACAACATCGGTCTGGGGATCGAAAGCAAAAGAGAACATGAGCTGAGTGCCAAAAAGTTGCCATAAGGTTTTCCAGAAGTAACTAATGAACTTAACAGCATGGTCATACACAACAGAGGTGGGTAAGCCAAGGAGGCGAACCGCTTCCCGAAACAAAAACTTTTCTGCATGAGAGGTGTCAACAGCCTTTGCTACATGGAACGAAATCCACAACAACAAGCACATAATCATGTCTACTAGTGGTTTTAGGCAAGCCTAAGACAGTCTATGCTCACGTATTTCCATGGGAGGCGTGGAACAGGTAAGGGAGTATAAAGACCTGTGTTAGATTTCTTACCCTTGGCTAATTGACAAGTGCAACACTGGGAATCGATGCAAGCAATATCCCTCTTCAGGGAGGGTCGATATAATCTGTGTTCAACCAAAGTAATGGTTTTGGCCCTCCCAAAATGGTTTGCAAGCCACAGCATGCAGCTGCCAAACAAGAAAATCACGGACTGAAGTACGAGGGATGCACAGGTGAGTCTTAAGAAAAAGAAAGCCATCTCTCATAATGAGTGATCTAGATGATGGCCAGCCTAAAGATCTTGAATGATAAGACCCCAAACAGAACAAGTAGTGTACTCATCCTCAACTCTATTAAAGTCGATAACATTGACGTTCATGAGAAGGCAACCCACTTGGCATGACGGGGATTTAACTTGCGTTGAGAGTGTAGGTATTTGAGGGCTTCGGGTTCAGAATACAAGACGAACTCATTGGATTAACAAGTAGTACGCTAATGCCATAAAGCTTAAAGGATAGCCTAAAACTCCTTGCCATAGGTAGAGTAGCTTTGTCGCTCATCATCCAGTTTTTCGCTAAAATAGGCGATTTGGTGGCCACGCTGACTTATCACGCTCCCAATGCCAACACTAGAAGCATCAAAAGAGACCTTACAGACTTGGGAGAAGTTTGGGTGTTGTATGATGGCAGTAGAAACCATCCCTGTTTGATTGTCTTAGAGGTCATGAGTGGCTGCCGGTGTCAACTTGAACTCTCCTTTCTTCGTACAGTTAGTTAGGGGTGCTACAAAGGAACTAAAGCTCTTAATGGAAGTACCAATAAAATGTGGCGAATCCATGAAAGCTGCGAACCGTAGAATGTTCTTGGTTCGAGCCGGTCGGTGAGAGCATGCACCTTCTTGGGATCTAGAAAAATCCCTTGTGAGGAGATGATAAAGCATAAAAAGGGTACGTGAGACTGTAGGAAGTAACACCTTCTTAATATTGGCAAAAAACTTGGCCATATGGAGGGTGTTAAGAACCATTTGGAGGTGGTTCTAATGAGTACGCTCAGCCATGCTAAAGATTAGATTGTCATCAAAGTACACTAAAATTTTCCTGAGTAAGGGGCATAGGATCTGAGTCGTCACTCGCATGAATATGCTTGAGGCGTTAGACATACCAAATGGCATAACTAACCATCATAAAGACCATCGAGGTCTTAAAGGCAGTTTTCCACTCATTGCCAGGTCTGATCCGAACTTGGTAATAACCACTCCATGTGTCAAGTTTCGAGAAGCAACGAGAATTGGCCATCAAATCTAACATGTCGTGCAACTGAGGACTGGGAAACTTATACTTGACAGTGATTTTATTGATGGCACGACTGTAAGCGCACATTCGCCACATGCCATCACTTTTAGTTGTCAAGAGGGCAGGCACAGCACAAGGACTCGTTCTTTCACGAACAGCTCCATGCTGTAAAAGCTCGTTAACCTACTGTTGAAGCTCACCACACTGTAGGATTCTTCCGAAGGTGAGGCAAGTTGGGTAACTGGACCCAGAGGCCAAGTTGAATGCATGTTAGATGTCTCACAAGAGAGGTAGCTCGGTAGGAACAGACTCAGGAATAACATCCTGAAACTCATGCAGCAATTGACCAACTTTAGCAGAAAGGGCGTGTGAGGGTGCAGGAGGATCAACGAAGCCTTCCCGCGTCACCAAGGCTAACAAAGCTGGATTCGCGACCCTTTGCCTCAAACTCTCAATGGTTATAAGCCGAAGGGTATGCTTCTTTGGGGGTGGCGATGGCTTCTTAGACGGGTGAACATTCTCAACCAACACAAACCCCAGAGGGGTGTCAATACACGTCACATGCAATGCATACTCTTGGGAGGTCGATCTGCTAAGTAAAATAAACATGTACCCCGTTAGTATATGACCTGATTTGCTGGCCTTCATACCCCAACGCGACTTCTAGGCACTCACTCATATGAATGCATATGGATGCACAAGTATCAAATTAATATCACATTATCCCAAATAAGCATATTCCATGACAAAACACATTTAACTAGTGCAAACCCTTCATAGATAGCATTTGATCCAATTAAACATACTTTTCAAATTTGCAAATAAGCACATGAGGTATACTAAGCACACCCTACTCTTTCAAATGCATTCAAACCCTCTAATCACTCATGTAACTAGCAACCAAGCAATCAGCATGCAAGGCATAATTAAATAAGTGAATTCATACAATTACTTATGTAATTAAAATCCGAAAATAGAATCACAATTGATAGGTAAAACATATTTGATCAATGTTTAGATGCAATTGGTTGTATAAATAATTACTCTAAATATATGATTACACTTGATACATATAATTGTCCATTAATCACGCTAAGCATACATCATAAGTTATCACTAACTACTATATGCAAATGTCATATTATTTATACTTAACAAATAACATACAAGTATATTGTAATTTCAAGTAATATAACAATATAAGTATGTGCACAATCAATTAGAGGTATAGATCCCACACCTGAACATGTCAAATGACACGAGGGGATATTATGAGCAAATGGCTGGCTTGAAGCGTAGATCGAAAGAATATCAGGTGTGCAATCAGATTATGGTTTATTTGCTAAAAGGAAGATTTCTACGTGATACTTAACAGAAGCTGCGGGGATAAGAAATTTGGTCCTTGTAAGATCCTCCAAAGACTGGAAGAAATGCATTTGTGCTGGAATTATCTCTGCGCTATAATATACGTCCAATATTAATTGTATCTGATGTCTATGACTATCCGTGGCATGCAGAACAGACAATTGATGGCTATCTCATCTCATGCTATAAGTATCCCTACTTGGCCAGCATATCAGGTTGAATACGTTCTAGAACCAGAGGCTCACTATAAGGCACGGTGTTAAGGGTGCTAGTCAAGTGGAAAGGAAAACCAACAACACAGAACACGTGGATTCTTCTCAAAGATTTGCAGCAGTTGAATCCAAGTCTCGTTGTCGATATTTGCAAGCGAACTAGTTGGAGACGAGTTCTTCTCAGCCCGGGGAATTGATGCAGCACAGGTGCAGATTCCTTTGAAGGTGTACAAGCGGAGGGGTAAAAGAGGTGTATTGGATTCAGAACGTGTCTAGCCGTTAGTTTATTTTAAATGTTGAATGGTTTAGATGGCTGTTTTTTGGTTTATTCCCAGTAGGAGGTTGTCTTGGGGTTATTTTGCATTAGTAAGCAGGGTAGTTTTTTTTAACTTATGTCATAGTTTTCCTGAGGGTTTACAAGGGTGATAGATTAAGGTTTTGAGTCAATTTTTGCATAATATTAAGAGACTTCTTCGAGAGGACAGTCTAGGGCTTCCTCTTGAGCTATTGCTCTTGCTGCTTGAGTTTTGGGTGATTTTATCTACTTTGTCTGTTCTCTATTTCTTCCTTTACTGTTTCCTTCTCTTTCCACATCCAGCTGCACCAGTTATGGTCTCTCCATCCCTGATTGGTCTAAGGGTAAAATTAAAATTTTTCGTAAATTGAATTTTTTTTCTTTTCCTGTCTTCTCCAATCGCTTCGGGATTTATTTTCTTTGGGCATAACTCCTACTTAATATACGATGACATGTACTTTACTGATTAGAGTAGATGCGCCACAGTATGCCCCTTCTACTTGTATTTTTACAGTGAAAGTACCTCTGTAGCATCTATCATTTAAGTTCATACAGATGGTTTTTGAGCGGATGAAATAAAATCCAAGTTTCTAACCTCATCCTCCATACTACATGCGATTCTGGTTCTTTACCATTGTGCTACTGTGCCTGTCTCTGTTTAATAACTTTGGTTTTATATAGATGTCAAGATTACCAAATTCAGAGATGTTGTTGAGGCCAGAACTGTCCATTGCTCATCTTCACAGTGTTTAATCTGCCCAAAGGAGTTGCTTTCTTCTAAAGGTATCATCTTACATTCGTCACTGAGTAGACAAGGTAGTTTTTGGATGCAAGAATTGTTTCACTTCCTTGATAAGGCACCTGAGTAAATTGACTACCTCAAATCAAGTAATAATATGTGTAAAGCATAATAGCTAAACATTAAAGTTTTAGATCATTGAATCCCATTGTTCGTCTGCAATCTTCCAATTTGCTTTTTGCTTTTCACCAAGTCATCTACTGAAACTGAGGTTATCTCTTCACCGTAATAAGTGACGTCGTAGTTTTTAGTTGCAAGAATTACTTTTGTTTTGGATTGCCAGTTGTCAGTTTACTTTAATAGCTGCATTGCTAACTGCATGAGTAATTTACTGTTCATTTTGCTGCAGTATCAACTTATAGAGTATAAGAAGTTGAAATCAAGTTTATATATGTAGATGCAGACAACTTGATAGAAAAATGTCGAGTGGGGATAGTGACAAAGGAAAAGCTTAGAAAGCTTGTTGAGTGGGTGCAGCGAGCTGGACCCGCCCTTCAAAATGTTGAATCGCACAGCTATCAAGTATTCTCTCTAGCTTCTTAGTTTCTTTACAGTATTATTCATTTTTGTGCATTGAAGCGGTTAATTGATCTTTGGAGAATTCCAACCCCATGTCTGTATCAACAGGCTTTTGGAATGAGATATAAAAGGCTCAACATCCCATCCTTTTTTTAGCAGTGCTTGAGTTTTTTCAACGGCCATATTGTAATACAAGGATAGGGTTCTAATATGTTTACTATGCTATTTCATGGTTTCACCACAGATGATGTCTTAGGACATAGAAAACCGAAAGGTTGTAGAATTGATTCTCGGTACTGTTATTATATTGAGCAAAGATATCGACAGCTTTTTTTGTTGACATGTTTGATGGTAATGTCACTCGGAATTTTATTGTCATCTGATCTCTGAAGAAGCAGCTTGTCCTAAATGTAATATTGCCTTTGCTGACAGTATAGGTGTTGCTCATTGATTACTGTGGCAAGTAGCATCTAAAATTAGCCTCTTATTCAGTTCATGCCTGCTCATTATCCTAGTTTGCATCATTATGCACGTACATTTATTTTGACAGCTGCATCTTAAGTTGCTTGCACAGCAGAAGAAGAAGCTGTCGATTAACTGGAAAGTGCATGAAGCAACACAATCTCAGGACTGCTTTTCTCTTTCAGAAGTATTGCTTATACATTATTCCTGTAAGGCAACCTTCTTTGCCTCTGTTGGTGAAATCTTTCTGCCGATTACTTGGAAGGCTCTTCACGAATCTGAAGAGGAAAGAATGTTTATCAGGAGGAGACTTGGCATTAAAGGAGATAATGATTTAGCTGAAGATATCATATGCACTGGTTGCCAGCTATGTGGTGCACCTTTGAATTCAGGGTTGCGGTATGGAGATAAGGCTTGAGCTATTCTTTGCTACTTTTTTCCTGTTACATGTGATTGAAAGTGTCATCCTTCATTGAGACAGGTTTAGTAGCAAGCAAGACAAAATTCCACTTTCTTGCCCAAAGAGCTATAATCATCTCCATAGAGTAAGCTTGATATACAGACCTTTCATGGTATGTATGTCTTCCTCAATTTGATTTCAAGTTTGCTAAAATGTTTCTTCTGTAAACAATGTTGAGCACCTCATCTAACTGACATGCTACTAAAAAAAGCGAAGTTACAGTTTCGTGAGTACTCCTCTGAGTAATTTATGTCTTTTCATGAAAGTTATGTGTTACTACTATCACTCTGTATTTTATGGAAGTTGGTTCAGAGAACCAAAAGATATATAACCCGAGATATGAGAATGATGGTTAACTTGAACGTATATGCCATGGTTCACCGCAGATTGCTCATTTAGCCCCGTGAGATAAACCTCGGGTCTTCTTGGCACAGCTTCATGAGCTAAAACTTATCCCAAAGATGAAACGAGTAAGATGAGTGAAGGGACTTGGAAAATATGCTCATTGTTTGGTGGATTTACATTTTGGAAGTTCAGGAAAATAAAAGTGTTTTGTTAATCTTCTGCCTTTGCTTTAATCATACATCTGTGAATAATCTTCTCTAGCATATGTAAATTAGTCTTAAAGCAAGGAGAAGATATGAATATGTAGAGAAGTTTGAGGGTGACATGGAATAGACTTTGTGAAAGTCATGAGTTCATATGTAACTGGAAGCCTGTTGACGCTCTCTCACCGAAGACAACAGATAATTATGCTTCCTATGAAATAGACTTCCAGTAAGTCACCAATCGCATTACCTCTGGTTTGTCAGTGAAGAAGTAAAAACCATTGGTAGGTTTAGAATCCTTAAATGAGCCACTTGACCAGATATTTTATCTGTATGGCAAGGGGTCGAGGAAAATTTTGAAGGGAAACAAGTGAAATCTTTTTTTCTCGCTGACAAAACACTACTATTTCTGGGCCATTTGGGGTTGTATAGCAAAAAGGAAATTTTCAGTGCCACAACCTCAAGGAATCTCAAAGCAACATAGGACATGGTTTGGACATCGGCTTAGGGCCATAAGGTCAGCTTATTGAGCAGATCCTTCCTCCCCCACTCCCCCAGAGGGGGGAGGCGAAACTAAACAATGAAAAGAATATATATATATATATATATATATATATAGAGCACCTTCTCTAGCAACTCAGAAAAGAAAGAAATACATTTATCTTATGGATGAAGCATGATATGTTACACACCCACCCCTCCCCCCTCCCTCCCTCCTTGATTTTAGTAACTATGAAATCTATCCCTTAACTCATAAGAAAATCTTCACTTTTCAGCTTCAAAAGTATAACTCGATCCTTTATGTGAATTTACAATGAAAAACCTAAAGATGGTTGTCACTATTGCTGTTGTGTTTTACTTTTGGTAATTTAGCTTCAGCTTACTTTAAAACTAGCTTCTTAAACATCCATGCAAGTATGAAGGTTGACTGAGCTTATGAGATTAGCTGCCTTTCCTTGTCCGAAACTTGCTTGAAATCATCGAGCTTTATTGACTGCAATCATTTACAGTTATATGTATGGGATGACTCAAAGTATATACCGCTTCTTGTCACTAACCAAGCTGCTGAGCTCTTATTTGGAAGCATCAGGGCAGAGGCCGTCTACTCTTGCTACACAAAGCAAAAGCATGATAAAAGCTGCTACAGAAGTATTGTTAACAATGAGAATCAACCTTACGCAAGGGTCATTTCCCTGCCAAATGCTGTCAACGGAGGTATTGGGAACCATGATCCAATGGGCCAAGATAAGAGACTAGGACAGACGGGAAAGAACCAATACTATGTACCGAACTTGTATTTGATTTGGTTAATTTTACTACGATTATTATTGCGACAAGGGAAGAACAGTCCTTTGAAATTCAAAGTCAGTGTTGATGCAACTAGAGACTGGGATGGTGGGAAGTATGAATTATTGTCAATTAATGCCATGTTGTAGAATCAGGGCTTCCTAAAACTAGGTTTCTTTAATCTAGGAAATGGCGAATAAATTTTAGGAGTCCATTGGCCATTTCTATGAACAATGTTGAGCTATCGAAGGCACTATAAGTTATTCCTTGTACTGGATCCTTTTTTATGGCAGTTTACTAGTTCATGAGGAGTGCAACATATATTGCACACATATAACTTGCACGTAGCAGTTGCACTTTTATTCTTTTCTATCATTAACATTATAATCGCAAGATAGTTGATATCCCACCAGAGAAATGGCTGGGCGGATCAACAATGGAACCATGACTGATGCAAGGATATTGTCCTTCAAACCTTGTCCATCTTTGGGCGCATCCATTTGGCAGGTAAAGATGTTTTTACCTCGGAAGCTGTCAATCTATTAAAGGCAATGTTTCTTTAACCAAACTCGAGTGCTACATTTACCTATGGTTCAACGACAAAAATTTTGGGGCAGAAATTTTCATCATAAAAGTTGTACATATATTTTTTCCATTATTGTTGCTAGTCAATCCTTGCTACGCCCTTTTGAAAGTAGTTGGGGTTTACTTTTTGAAACACATCAGCACATATTCATTCAACTGCCAAACTTCAACATTACTAACACGGTCAACCAAAGATTAGTACCATCCATGTTGCTTCTTGCATGGTCATCAGCCACTTCTGTCTCTATATGAGAGATTGTGCTCCATGACAAGTACAAAGGTTTGTTGTCTGTTATAAACAAAACATAGTTTGAACTTGGTACCTTGTGTGTCACTCCCCCAAACCGGGAGGCCGCGACTACCATCAAACTTCCGGATATAACATTACAGTTCTAAAGATAACGGTATAAACAGAGCAACTAAAAACTTCTAACATGAGATGGATCCATAGAACAAAAGTACAAGACAATCCATTCTCAAGATATTTCTTCCACTGAGTATTCTATTACAAAATAATTTCTAATCGCAGCTGATAAATAGTTACACAAAAATCAATTCTATTAAATTTGCCCATAACTGGGTAAGGTTCTCAAAAGGAATATGACTACAAAGTTTATCAAACCAAAAATAAAAGTCTCATAACTCCGCAGCTGCCATAAGGATCATGAGTCACTTCACTCACCGGTGGCAAAGGCAAGGTACAGAAGAAAAAGGGTGAGCTCAAATAGCCCAATAAGGTAACAAATGGTAAGATATCAAGCAATACTAACAGAATCAAATGACAATATTAGGTGAGATGAGTAAGCCATATCTTGTTATCAAATATCGAAGCAAACAAAATTGAGCATTTAACCCGAAAGCTTATGTCAATTATATGTCAGGTATGCAACAAACATACAATGACTATGGTCGTCATAAGACTCGAATGTCGAACCAAACATACAAACATCAAACGTATGCTACCGGAACGTACTAGGAGTCTTTTGCTCGCTAGCGTAACAAACATGTGTCCATAGAACCCTCTCAGTTCTTGAGGGTTGTTCAACATAGTCAATATCAATCTTAAATTGATGGTTCCAAATGTATAGATTCAAAGATGTGCATCATCAGGCACAAACGAAAAGGGTAAACAATGTTCACAACGAGGGCAAAAGTGGAACAAATCAAATGCAAACTAATATAGATAAACCAAAATTGATGAAGTATAAACATTCGGATTCGAAAGATATCTTTCCCACAGCAAAAACGTATAAACCCTTACCTCAAAGTACTGCTCTAGTACCAAAGGAGCTTCCCAAGCCTTCTACTCTCTCTCTTTCTCTCTCTGCTGCAAAAGAACAGGGAACCGAGAACAAAAGGCTAAAAAGAAAATAAAGTGACTATTTATATGAAGATAAAAATTTCACTATTCATTCGAAGCAAAACATGTTTCATTCGACTCAATTCTTCAGCTGTGAAAATGACTTTCCCAAAATCTTGAGGTTTTATTCCACCAAAAACTATTCCTTAGACCGAAAACTATTTCCATTCGACCAAAAACTTCAGTCCCCACTCCTCCTCAAATCAACACAAATTTTCCTTCGAAGCATGGCGGATTCATTCGACCGAAAACTTATTCATTCGATCAAAAACTATTCCTTCGACCGAAAACTATTTCCATTCGATCGAAAACTTCAGTCGCTCCAAAATGTCTCTGCCCCTTCGAATTGATTGGAATGAATCCAAGATTCATTTGACCGAATCCCTCAGAAACGTTTTCTGCACTTTTTCTTAATTTTACAAAAAGAACACAAACTTATTTACTTTTAAAGTAATAACTTATCAGAAGAAAAAGAAAATTTTGGGGGTATTACATTCTGCCCCCTTAAAAGAATTCCACTGCGGAATTAAAGCGTACCTTAAACAGTGCTTTTCGCGCAATTGCATCCTCGAGTTCCCAAGTGGCTTCTTTCATGTCATCTTTTTCGTACTCGGGGATTTTGTAAACAGTGAAATGGTTTCAGTTACCATTCTGTCATACATCTATCATGTTATGCTACTTGTTTTTTGGCTGATTTCTCTCTTGTTATACACCAACCTGCCATGGCACACCTTGTTGGATATCATTCAGCCTTTCTTCATGTGTAAGTTCAACAATCCTCCCTGTGTTGTTAGCGTGTAATTGCCCCCTTTCAAATCGTTCATATCGATTACTTTGTGTTCTTAATCGGTTTTTCTCTTTTCATTACATTGCCAATCACCTCTTGTTAGCAACTTTATAGTTTAATTATATTAGTGACCTTTTGGTGTTCTTAATCGGTTTCTCTCTCTCTCTCTCTCTCTCTCTCTCTCTCTCTCTCTTATATATATATATATATATATATATATATATATATATGGGGACCGATCCACACCCACCGGTGGAGAAATAACAAATTTCTCCACCGAACCGCTGGTCTTACCAGCGGTTGGCCACGTGGGACAAAAAGGCGAAAAAGGTGTACGGTCACTGCATTAATGGCAAAAAAGGCACGAGAAATGGCACGAGAAATGGTGAGAAAATGGCGAGAGAGAGAAAAAGGACACCAACCGCATGCACAACCAGCGGTTGGCATTAATATGCCTGCCACGTGCCGTCCCCCACCCCTGCCACGTGGCCCAACCCCATGGCCCCTGCCACGTGGCGTCCCCCTCCCCCTGCCACGTGGCCCACCAGCATGGCCAACCGGCGGTATTAGCGATGGCCCTGCCACGTGGCATCCCCTCCCCCTGCCACGTGGCAGAGGGAGGGCACCAACCGCGGGTGGTACCAGCGGTTGGGCCACGTGGCAGGGGGAGGGGACGCCACGTGGCAGGGGCGGGGACCAACCGCTGGTGGTACCAGCGGTTGGTCCCCGCCCCTGCCACGTGGCGTCCCCTCCCCCTGCCACGTGGCCCAACCGCTGGTACCACCCGCGGTTGGTGCCCTCCCTCTGCCACGTGGCAGGGGGAGGGGATGCCACGTGGCCCAACCGCCGGTACCACCCGCGGTTGGTCCCCTCCCTCTGCCACGTGGCGTCCCCTCCCCTCATCCGCAGGGCCCAACCGCTCCTACAACCCGCGGTTGGTCCCTGCCCCCCTCCCCTGCCACGTGGCGCCCCCCCCGCGTGATGCCCCACCTGGTGTCCTTCCCCACGATGCCACGTGTCGTCCTTCCCTCCCCCGTGATGCCCCAACGTGGTGTCCTTCTGCCGAATTTTTTTTTTGCAGCAGCCTTTGACCGCATAAACACCCACCCTTCCTCACTTTTTTCTGTCTTTTTTCTTCTCTCTTCCTCGCTTCTCTCTTTATAATCCCCTCCCCCGAACCCTTCTTCTGCACTCTGTCATCTTTTACCAACTTCCTTCGTACTTCATATCTCACCTACATAATCTCCACAACAATACAAATCAAAAAATTTTACGCTAGAAGATCGTGGATAACCGCTAGAAGATCGGTAGTTTTTTCTTTAAATACATCAAGTCACAACAAGTAAGTATTTTGAATTTCCTTATAATTCAATGTTAGGTTTATACAAATCAGCGTATTACATTTATAGATTCCAAAACAGAGATTTTTTAGGGTGCCAAATATAGACAGTTTTTCACGAATTTATAAAAAATAGCTAGAGCTAGATTTTGCCAAAATACAAAAAAGAGACCCTAGTTATTCTTAAAGGATCTGTCTCAGGTAAAAATTTCAGATTTTTCCAAAGACTGGAAAGGGGTTAACTGATACGGGGAACCTTGTAACTCTGCAGTGTATTTTAAAATATCAAGCTAGCGCGATTTCGCGCGAAACTTTTATGAGAATCCTAGGATGTTGGGAAGTTCCATTCCCCAGGAATTCGGGCCATTCCGAAGCCGTTACCTATTTTTTTGGCCGAACGGCCCTTTAAGCGCTTGATCCGGACACCGGTTCGCGATTTTTGGGCGAAACCTCCGTAAAATACTTTTTATGTCAAGAATGAATTCAGGAAGCCTCAAGTAGCATTTCGAAGCACTTTTGATATTTTTTTATGCCAGGGGCATTTCGGTAATTCGCCGCCCCGAGAGGGGTATTTCGGTAATTTTACAGTGCTAAGTTTTTTGACGGACTTTTTAGTCCAGAAATATAATTACAAAACCTGAAATGTTGTTTTGAAGCTGACGTGGCGCGCGTAGGGGTGTTTTGGTAATTTTCCCGCGCCAAGGGGTGTTTTGGTAATTTTCCCGTGCCAAGTTTTTCAAACGACTTTTTAGTCCAGAAATGTAAGTAAACCACCTGAAATGTTGTTTTGAAGCTGGTTCGGGGGCGTTGGGGTGATAGTGAACGCTCAGGGGCATTTCGGTAATTTGCCGATGTTCGGGGGCTATTTTGCTAGGAAGGATCCAGCTTAAAATTCATACCTTAAAATAACTTTTAGTTCAGGAAAGGGTGTGAGACACCCGAAAACTTATTTTGTTCCAGATGTTCTGAACCTTGTGACGCACCGGCGATGACTGCCAGGGGATATTTTGCATAAGTAGCGGGTGTTTTGGTAACTTGCCCCCTTTAAAATTTTTCCTGATATATTTGGTATATAATTGACGTAATACATTTAAAAACTTGACTTTAAAGCGGTTTTGAGGTGTTGGAGGTGTAGGGGCCATCGGGCTATATATTGCTATATAACCACGTTGGCGCTAAATTCAGTGGGAACTAGCGTAATTAAGCGTTCGGAGTGGTGGGAATTGAGGATTTGTTTTAATACATTGAAATAATGACTATTGCTAATGTGTTGGTAAGCTAGGTTAAAGATCCAGTTATAGTTTTGGAATGTAAATATTATGGATATTATGGACGCTAAGTTGGTTTATAATTATATTTTGTTCTTAAAGGTATGAATTTCAGCTCTGGACCTCATGATACATCAATCCTATACGATGACGATGACCACGTCGCGAGGCACGTATTTGACGGTGTCGATAGGGGTGTTTTGGAAACAATTCAAAGCACAAGGCACCTTGAAGAGTGGGTACTAAACGAGGAACAAATACAGCTATTACACCGTCAAAATTTAACCCTGTTCACCGATCCCGGGAAATGGTCTCGACACGACGATTGCCTTATATCCGCTCTAGTTGAACGATGGAGGAGCGAGACGAACTCATTTCACTTCCGGTTTGGTGAAATGACTGTTACGTTAGAGGACGTCGGATTTATACTTGGAATCCCATGTCACGGCAGACCCGTTACTTTGAACGTGCCGTCTGCATCCATAGCGAATATGGCTATGCAGTATTTTCCGGGAATTCCAAGGGCAGCGCTTACAACAAACGGCGTCAAGCTTAAATGGCTGAGAGAGCAGTACGGCGTGCTACCGGATGAATACACTCCTCAAGATTTCGTGACGTATACGAAGGCATTCCTTCTGTATATTATTGGAGCTATATTACTTCCGACGCATTCGAAAAACACGGTGCATCCGAAGTATATGGTGTTCTTGGAGGATCTTGAGGAGGTATACTCCTATTCGTGGGGTTCAGCTGTCCTTGCGCACCTATATCGAGCACTGCATAAGGCTACGAGAAACGGTGCCAAGTCCATTGCCGCCTGCCTGACTCTATTACAGGTATGAGCATTTATTTTCTTGGTAGGATCCTTAGTCAATATATTCGGGATTAATTACTAATTCCATATAATGTTTGCATTCACAGGTTTGGTCTTACGAGAGGCTACCCATGGGTCGTCCACAACCGTTGGTAGATTCCGATGAGACGTGGCCTAGGGTGTGGGCCTGGGGGCCTACGACCAACCGGAGGTGGAGACGGGTAGACCCTCACCACCATCTAAAGTTCTATCGGGGGGAACTAGAGATACTAGATGCATCCCAGGTGACGTGGCAGCCATATGGCAAGGTGATGCATCTGTTGGATGAGTGGTGTTGGCAACTTCCGGTGTCGTACGTGCTGGCAGGTTTGGTTCGGGTGCCGCTCATTCACTTCGAAGAATGTGAGTTTCAGATGCCCGATCGAGCTATGAAGCAAGCTGGCTGTCCACAAGGGATACCAAAACCCGCTGTAGACATGCGGCCATACAGGGGTGGTCGAGGGCCGAACTTCGAGGTGGCTGATGCCTTGATTTTGTTGGGTGACGAGGTGCACCAGTGGAATACCTGGCAGGAAACGTATGATAGCCTTGTATCGCTGAAGCACGACGGCATTAGTACTGAGGAATACTTACAGTGGTTTCTCAGGGTGACGCGCACGAGGGTGAATCGCCCTTCCCAGGTGAAGAAGACATCGTACGCGCCACGTGAGGTCTATGACCAGTTCTGGGCATTGGCCATTGTAAGTCATGCTAGTGTTGTTTGATAATTTATTTGCGCACCTTATCGACCATTTGTCAAATATGATTAGCCATATTTTCTATGCATGTTTTTTAGGTTGACCAGGGCATTGAGGTGTTCAAGCAGCTGGAGTCGTTTGACTGGTTTGTCGCGCAGGCTCCTGACAATCTCAAGAGGTCCATTGAGAAGTACAAGACTGAAGTTCAAAACTTTAGTCTTGCGTACCGGGGTTACGAAGGGGAGCCGTCTAGTCGCCCTCGTCCTGAAGCGTACGACTATCAGCCCCAGAGTCAGGTGTGGGAGTCGTCTGGTCGCCCTCTTCCTGACGCGTACAACTATCAGCCCCAGAGTCAGGTGTGGGAGCCGTCTGGTCGCCCTCCTCCTGACGCGTACGACTATCAGCCCCAGAGTCAGGTGTGGGAGCCGTATAGTCGCTTGCCTCCTGACGCATACGACTCTCAGTGCCAGAGTCAGGTTCCCCAAGTAGGAATCCAGGCCTCGCGCCCAAGCTTTCGGTCGGACAAAGGACAAGCGACGAAGCCATTGAGGTCGGACAAGATGGCTTGGATCGACCGGCACTACTTCGGGCATGAGCCTGTCAATTCAGCAGACTTTCCCCTTGCGACATTCCTAGGTCATGAGGATATCAGAACGTTGGCGCCGGAGACAGATCTTTCAAATTTTGTCATGAACGCTTACATAGAACTGCTCCGGATTAGAGAGCAACGTTTTAACCGTTCTGAATATTTGAAGCTTAACATGTATCCCACTCATTTTGTGGAATTAACGGTGAGAGAATTCACAGAATGGAGGCGAGGGGGCGGCAGGAGTAAGTGGAAACCAGGTCGAAACGTGTTAGGCATGATGAACGCAGACTATCAATGTCCCGCTGCTGATGCGAACCTTATCATGATACCCTGTCATCATGCAAACCACTGGTTCCTATTAGTTCTCCATCCAGCGTTCAGAACGGTTCACATATACGATAGCCTAAGGGAGGACGAGCCTGGACAGCTGCTGGCACAGATGTACAACGAGTACATCACTTTAGTGGTTAGTATTTATTTTTTGACCTTGGCTCATAGTATATTGTTCTTGTCTCATAGGCTTGATTCTCGTTTTTATTGTTGGATGCAGACTACTGTCCTCTCGCTAGCATGCGGACGGCCACAGGGTGACCCTTGGACGGTCGTGATGATAAAGGACCGACCAAAGCAATATAACGGTCACGATTGCGGGATTTACGTCCTCAAGTACATGGACTACATTGCTCGCTCGGAAGTGCTCAAACACTCCTCGTGGACTAGGAAGGATGCCTTGACGTTTAGGTATAGGATAGCCTGGGAGCTGAAAAAGAATGAAGCTAGACGCCTTCATTACCATTATCCTGACGTGCGTGGCTAGCTGCTGTGATGTTACAAAAAATTGTACCAAAAAGAAATGTACATAATTTTTCGCATGCTATGAATTTGGCGCTAAAATGTGCGCGAATATACCTTTCATATGACGGCATTCGAAAAAATTACGCGTCTCGCTTTTCGCCGAAATTCATAGAAATGGGCTAACTAGCGTGCATGAGGTGCAATGAGCGAAAAAAAAGTGACAAAAAAAATTTCAACTTTTTTCGGAAGCTATCAAATGCGGCCTATAGTGTGCCCGAATAGGCCCTTCCTAGGAAAACTCAAAAATTAATGTGTCTCGTTTTTCGCCGAAAGTCTTACAAATGGGCTAACTAGCGTGCCTGAAGTGCAATGAGCGGAAAAAAAGTGACAAAAAAAATTACAACTTTTTCGGAAGCTATCAAATGGGGCCTAAAGTGTGCCCGAATAGGCCCTTCCTAGGAAAACTCAAAAATTAATGTGTCTCGTTTTTCGCCGAAAGTCTTACAAATGGGCTAACTAGCGTGCCTGAAGTGCAATGAGCGGAAAAAAGTGACAAAAAAATTACAACTTTTTTCGGAAGCTATCAAATGGGGCCTAAAGTGTGCCCGAATAGGCCCTTCCTAGGAAAACTCAAAAATTAATGTGTCTCGTTTTTCGCCGAAAGTCTTACAAATGGGCTAACTAGCGTGCCTGAAGTGCAATGAGCGGAAAAAAAGTGACAAAAAAATTATAACTTTTTTCGGAAGCTATCAATTGGGGCCTAAAGTGTGCCCGAATAGGCCCTTCCTAGGAAAACTCAAAAATTAATGTGTCTCGTTTTTCGCCGAAAGTCTTACAAATGGGCTAACTAGCGTGCCTGAAGTGCAATGAGCGGAAAAAAAGTGACAAAAAAAATTACAACTTTTTTCGGAAGCTATCAATTGGGGCCTAAAGTGTGCCCGAAAACGGAGTTACCAAAAATATCAATAATCCACAAATCAAATCACAAATTAAAGATTGCACAAACCAAATCACAAATTTAAACATTATAAAAGTTCAATTTATACAACTGAAACATTAACCCTAACACTCTTCCTCATCATCGTCCTCCTCGACCATACTGCCAGGTTCGATACCTAACACTTTATAATGGTTTCTCTTGTCATGATCAGTCATCTTATTACACAACGCACACTTTCGTAATTTTTTTTGACCCGTTGCTTCTTCAATCGGATTCTTCATGCGTATTGCTCGTTTTCGCCCTTTTGTTTGAGAAATAATTGGATCAAAAATGTCGTCCTCCTCACGTTGTAGGTCAGTGCCGTCAATGACTGGCTGTTTGGCTCGATTGAATCTACCGCCTGGAGTTGGTCGAGTAGTCGGAGTGTCCACAGTTTCTGGTAATGCCATCCTAAACTGTGCATGCATAGCCTTATCCCGTGCGGCTGCTTCAACTTGATACCTGTACCCATCAAATGTCGACGCTGCATCCATTGATAAACCGTGCATGATGTTACAAAGGTGATTATATCGCAGCGACTCAGATTGCTCGAAATCAACTGAAACATTGGGCACGTAAGGAATGTGACCGTGGACTCTGTTGGCTTCCTTCGTCCACCGTTCCAAGATATACGGTGGAGGGATTTCACTAGCATTCTTGGCGCTCAAAACCCTCAACGCGTGTCGACAAAGTATACCTTTATGCTCAAACAGTTGACAGTTGCAATTAACCAACCCAGTGTCCTTACAAATTGCTACGGTAAAATGTCGTCTGGTCCTCGGAGCCGACGAAGAGCACGGATTGGCGAAGTTCGTCACATTTGTCAAAGCATAAACCTTGATGTCTCTGGTGGAATACTCGTGCAACTTTGTCATGCCATATTGATTCGACTTTAGTAGTTCCTCTTGAAACTGTCGAAACATTTCCTTGGTATAGACTTGAGCCGCATGAGCCTCTAAAGGTGAATAAAGTAGTATAGCTCTTTCTTTGCAAACTGTAGCCGCGTCGGCTTCTCTCTCACGGTACAATTGCCTGTCAACGGCTTTCTGCATCTCTAGTACGAACTCCGCTATACTTGAAGACTGGCCTACGTACCCATCAAAGAATGAATTCATAGCTTCGCTTCTCGAGGTCGTAGTCATTCCGGCTGCAAAAAAATTCTTGGTGTAGGCACCGACCCACTGTGTCTTGATCTCATACAACGATTGTAACCATTCGTGATTGTGCAAATAGTAAGTATCCATTAACGTGGCCCACCTCTCCTCGAACACGTCTACCGTCAACGATTTCTTCACACATGTATTAAAGTCAGTCTTGAATGACGGATGGTTTGCATATACATGGTGAAGCCGTTCGGGATATTTGTTGCTTATGTGCCATGTGCACAGGCCATGGTGAGTATCTGGAAGGACCTTAGCGATTGCATTTTTCATTGCCAGATCTTGGTCGGTGATGATGGTCTTTGGAGGAATATGATACATTGCTTGAAGCCACGTTTCAAATAACCACGTAAATGACTCCTCCGTCTCATCCCTAAGCAGGGCAAAGCCAAACGAGATTGACTGATAGTGGTGGTTCACCCCGGTGAACGGAGCAAAAGGCATAGAGTACTTATTGGTGCGGTATGTGGTGTCAAACGTCACAACATCCCCAAAATTTTGGTAAGCAGCTCTAGAACGGGGGTCCGCCCAAAATATAGTACTAATGCGGTTCTCATCATCCAGTTGGAGACTGTAAAAAAATCCAGAATTCTCACTCTGAAGGGACCTGAAGAGATCAAGTGTAGTTTGAGAATCACTCTTACCGAAAGACTCTCTCCTCTGAGCACGAAGTTCATTTCGAAGGTCTACTTCGTTGAAACTCAACTTGTCAATCCCCCCAGCCTGGCTTGAGAAAACCCCCATCATCTTAGAAGGTGGAATTTTAGCCTCGGCCATTGTAAAAATTAGTTGTCTGTGTGCCGCGCTTATTTCTCGGTGTTGATGAATTTGACCAATCTTACTGGGGGTCATCAACTGATGATTATGGCTCAACTCCACTCCTGTGACAACCCAATGGTTTTCATTTTTTCGGTGTACTGCATACACATGGGCCTTGCAGCCGGTACCCGGAAATGTGTCCCGTTTTCTTTGTCTTGTTGTCCCTTCGTCACTGATCCGAACGACCGGAGTTACATGCGGTGCTCCTCTATGACACTCAAATAGTCTTGCACAAATTTGATCTGTATTCGCCCGTTTTCTAGTCGTCTTAGTTCTAATACCGAAACCTATCGTTTTCGAATATGCTCTATAGTATGCTTCAACTTCGTCCAGTGCTTGAAAAACTTGACCAACGTAAGGTGGATCAGAACCTTCACAAAAATTATTTCCTCCAGTTGCATCCATATTTATACTGGAATCTAAAAAATAAAAATTATATCATTCTCAACAAGTCATAGATTTAAATAAAAGAAGAATAAAATTTATTTAAACCACCGTCTTTCGAGAAATTTGGTATAATGTAAAATTAGCAAAATAGCCCCCGATGAGCGACAAATTACCGAAATGCCTCCGGGGGTTCATTATCACCCTAACGCCCCAAATCAGCTTCAAAACAACCTTTCAGGTGCTTTGCTTACATTTCTGGACTAAGAAATCCTTTGAAAAACTTAACGCTGCAAATTTACGAAAATACCCCTATCGGGGATGCGAATTACCAAAATGCCCCCTGACAACAAGCTTCCTGAATTCACTCTTTAAAATAACTTTTCAGGTGTCTCACACCCTTTCCTGAACTAAAAGTTATTTTAAGCACAGATTTGTGTAACGTAAAATTAGCAAAATAGCCCCCGGGGGTTCATTGTCACCCTAACGCCCATCAAACCAGCTTCAAAACAACCTTTCAGGTGTTTTACTTACATTTCTGGACTGAAAAACTTTTTTTCGGGAAAATTACAAAAACACCCCTCGCGGGGGGGCAAATTACCAAAATGCCCCCTGGCTTCAGAAAATATCAAAATTGCTTTAAAACGCTATTTTAAGCTTCCTGAGTTCATTCTTGATTTAAAAAGTATTTTACGGATTTTTCGCCTAAAAATCCCGAACCGGTGTCCGGATCGAGCGCTTAAAAGCCCGTTCGGCCA
Organism: Escallonia herrerae; assembly: GCA_033070095.1. Lineage (NCBI taxonomy): Eukaryota > Viridiplantae > Streptophyta > Magnoliopsida > Escalloniales > Escalloniaceae > Escallonia > Escallonia herrerae. The sequence goes on along the minus strand of JAVXUP010003352.1, from coordinate 3,187 downwards.
AAAAATTAGCTAACGACTTCGGAATGGTCCGAATTCCTGGGGAATGGAACTTCCCAACACCCTAGGGTTCTCATAAAAGTTTCGCACGAAATTGTGCTGTCTTGATATTTTAAATTACACTGTAAAGTTACAAGGTTGCGCGTATCAGTTAACCCCTTTCTAGTCTTTGAAAAACTCTGAAATTTTAACCTGATACAGATCTTTTGAAAATAACTAGGGTCTCTGTTTTGTATTTTGGCAAAATCTAGCTCTAGCTATTTTTTATAAATTCGTAAAAAAACTGTCTAATTAAGTTTTCACCTTTAGCGACAATTACGCCCCGCAATCAGCTGCAAAATAACATTTCAGGCGTTTTACTTACATTTCTGGACTTAAAAGTCCGTTGGAAAATTTTTTCGGGAAAATTACCAAAATACCCCTCTCGGGGTGGCAAATTACCAAAATACCCCCTGGCTTCAGAAAATATCAAAAGTGCTTTAAAATGCTATTTTAAGCTTCCTGAGTTCATTCTTGATCTAAAAAGTATTTTACGGATTTTTCGCCTAAAAATCCCGAACCGGTGTCCGGATCGAGCGCTTAAAAGCCCGTTCGGCCAAAAAATTAGCTAACGGCTTCGGAATGGCCCGAATTCCTGGGGAATGGAACTTCCCAACACCCTAGGGTTCTCATAAAAGTTTTGCGCGAAATCGCGCTGGCTTGATATTTTAAATTACACTGCAAAGTTACAAGGTTGCGTGTATCAGTTAACCCCTTTCCGGTCTTTGGAAAAATCTGAAATTTTTACCTGATATAGATCTTTTGAAAATAACTAGGGTCTCTGTTTCGTACTTTGGCAAAATCTAGCTCTAGCTATTTTTTATAAATTCGTGAAAAATTCTATTTCTGACGCCCTAAAAAATCGCTATTTTGGAATTTTTCGAATGTAATACCCCGATTTGTCAAAACGTAATTTTGACGCCCTTTGACGCCCTAAACACGAATTTTAGACTATTGTAAGAACAACTTAAGCGTAACACAATTTAAACAATCAATTGGTAAGAACAAATTGAAAAATACTTACTTGTTTTAACTTGATATATTTCAAGAAAAATCCACCGGTCTTCTAGCGGTTATCCACCGATCTTCTAGCGTAAATTTTTTTTGTTTGTATGTAGGTGAGATAGGGAGAATGAGGAGGGTGGAAGAAATGATTCGGGGAGGAGGGATTTTATAGAGAGAAAAGTGAGAGAGGAAGAGAAGAACCGTGAGTGAACAGCAGGGAGGGGGAGGGGGGAATGACACGTGGGGGTGGGGGGTAGGGTGGTAATGACACGTGGGGGAAGAGGGGGTTCACGGGTGGGGGAAGGGGGGTTCACGGGTGGGGGAAAAGGACATAGGGTGGGGGCCACGGGGTGGGGGGCAAGGGGGTGGGGGGCAAGGGGGGTGACGGGTGGGGGGTGGGGTCACGGAAGGCAATAATGCCAACCGCATGTAGGAGTTGCGGTTGGGCATTATTGCCACCATTTTCTCACGAGTTTTTCATTTTCTCGTGATATTTTCATGAATTTATCATAGTATTTTCGTCCTTTTTTGTCCCTTTTCGTCCTTTTTTGGCCCACGTGGCCAACCGCTGGTAAGACCAGCGGTTCGGTGGAGAAATTTGTTATTTCTCCACCGGTGGGTGTGGATCGGCCCCCTATATATATATATATATATATATATATATATATATATAGGCATTTCATACTTCATTTAATTATTTGGTTTATCTTCACTCTGGTTTATTGTTTGCTTAGTAAAAGCGTTTTGTCTATTGAAATTCAATCCAATAGTACCACTTGCTATGACTTTTTCTTTTTTGGTAAGGGATTTTCTATCTCTTGCTGTGGTAAGGATGATCAATTTTTTTTTTTCTGTTTTTTGTTTTCTAGACATGGTCAGGGACTCGTAAACCGATTATATTCAGGAGCTTTTAATAACTTTGTTTTCCATAATCCCACTTCCATGGTATCTCATCAATCCTCCACTGTAATTGCTCCTTTTTATTGGATAGTCAGCTAGCCGAATTCTTCCAAATATGGCAAATACATGCATGTTGTTCACCATGTCAATCTCTATTTCTGCCTTTCAGCCAAGAACCCAACCATCACATGAAATTATTTACTGACATCATCCATCCTCTTGTATAGTCATTCACCCATACATTACGTGACCATTTGTCACCCTTGTACCTTTAATCTTGGCATTATGCAAATGTGAAGGGTGTGTTGGTTTGTGCTCTTGTTAATTAGTTTGGTTAATAAACTCTTTTGTAGTCATGTGAATTCAAACCAACAGTGCCACCTTGTAGGACACTCTTTTGATGAATATTTGAATATCCTGCTAGTTTTTCCCCCGATACATTTTTATCAATTATTTGTTCTGTTGTTGTATATGAACATAAAAAGAGCACCATTCACACATAGGGGAAGTTTACAAGACTTTTACAACCACTGATGACTTTTGTAGTTACTTAGTAACTTGAACTTTAATTAGTGGTGTTTAAAACCCTCACCTAGTGACTTTTCTAGTCACTTGTAGTGACTCTTGCATAGCCCTCTTGACAACGAAACTCATCATTATGCTATCGGTATGCATTTCGTACCTTCAAGTTTTGTGTTCAATTTGGATCGTCAGGGCCACTTAATGATCACTTTGCATATTTGTTTTGCTAGTAAATTTGTATCACTGTCAGTTATTATCACTTGTTCGTCAAAGTTTTGGCTTGATTTTAGACTTTACATTATTGTATTACTTTTCACTTTGTTCCCCCTTACTGGACTATTCGAGCTCAGCCCCTTTTGTTTTGCTTATTCCTTGCCACGATTAGTAGACTTGATTAAAAGCCTTGGCACGCTTGGGGAGTTAGAGACAAATATTTTATTTGTGTAATTGAATATTTTAATTCATTTTGAGAACTTTACCGGATGTTGGTCATTTGATTTGGAATTAGAATTTGTGTACTGGCTTTTTAGCCGGGATTTATTATTTAGGTTTAGTTTTGGTTGGAATGTTAAGAGGTACTTTTTTATATTTTTCATCTTAAGGAGATATTTGGTCACTAATGTTTAAATACTCTATTTTACGCCTGGCGTACTGTAAATATTGTGGAATATTGTTTCAATTTAGGACTTTGAAATTAGTAACAACTTCCAAAGCTGATGGCGTT
>JAVXUP010003351.1:0-73443 GCA_033070095.1 Escallonia herrerae | reverse complement strand
TACTTGGTTCACTGTTAGACTCAATTTCTATTATAATTTCTTATATAACATTTTAGTCTCCAAAGTCTTAACTTAAAATCTTTTCGCTTGCATTTGGTTGCAAGCAACCGATTGCACATGAAAAAAGGATTTAACGCAGGACCTATATTCAAGGGTCAATTACCGAAAAATCCTAGTTTACCTTACTTATAGCCTGCAACTCATTTTCCTACCAGTTAGACCTAGACTTCCAAATTAAATACACCCATACTAGAGACAAGTTTCTGTTTGCAAAATGGAATCAAAACAATCTCAACTTTACATAGTTACTATTGTGTTTTTTTGTCTTCTGCTTCTTCACTAATAACCATCATATCAAAATAATATTGTTCTTTGTCCCTTATTTAAACTCAAGCTCACCTCTCAAAGTCAATTCTATTGAACTGAAACTATAGCATCAATCAGTCACAAATGTATTAGGAAGTTAAGCAAACCCGAGGGCTTTATTGGTGTTTGACACTTTTGTTTAACCAATTCTTTTATAGCCTTTCTTACTTCGATTATTGTTACTTTTTCCTAGTTTTGTAATTTCTGCAAATGGCTGAAAAACTAATTTGAGGAGTTTTGTTTTGAATACCCATAACTTGTTTACACACCAGTTTTAACTTTTTGAGTGATACGAAGATGAAACTCTTTTCAATCATCTTCTACTACTACAAGATCACCTTCTAGTAAGAGACAACATACAAGCAAACTGGAAGCAAAGTTTGGTACCTTAATTGAACCCGCTCCAAAAATTGACTAGTTGACTCCATACTTAGAGCGTTCATGTAGAATGGACGAAATGAATTGGTTGATTTCCAAGTGAATTTCAAATAACACTCAATGATAAGCTAGAAATATAGCAATTTGAAAGGGAGCACTACTCTACCACATACCACCAGAAACGACCATAAACGAACCTATATTTCATATGCTTCTTTGAAAATTGAAATCAGGACTATGGTGATAGTGACTTCACCGTGAGAGAACAACAATTACCTTCGGTACGCAGGGGGGTAATCATTAATTACAAGCAGTACGGACATGAATGATGTCTCACTGAGAGTCTCGGAGAGTATGGGTCTATAGCAGACTGCCATATTCTCGATGAAAATTATCTGAACCAGTGAACACTGTAGAATTTTGTCAGTTATACATTTACCCACCTGCATTTGGGTAGAGCAAGATGGATATATCTCGCACAAACTTCAAAGCAAAAGTGTACTGTCAGAATACAGACACATTTGCATGAATGTTTAAGAACTTAAGGACTTGATACAATGGTTTTTGGCTTGACCCAAATGAAGCACAGATATACTACGGCTAAATCTACTGTCAGACCAAACCAAAGAAACTGCTAAATTAATGACTAAGGAAGACAAGAGAAAAGAGGCTACGAAAACCATTAGAGGTCATACTGCCAAAGCAAAAGTAATTATTGTTAATGGAAGCTAACACTACCAAAGAAAATTATGCTGCTCAACGTTTTGTTGGATACTTCCACTTGGAGTTTACTTTGATATTTTGACATTTTTACTGTGGTGGTAGCTTCTAAAAGAGTGGCTAATAAATATAAGCACAGATCCTCTCTGGTGGTTATTGTACTTTTAGTGACAAATAAGCCTTTTGGCGACATGTAATTTGACATGATAGTTTCGAAAATAGCTGATTAAAAGTGGCTATTTACCGCAAGCGACACATAATTTCTCCATCCAACCACGGGTCAGGAGTAGGATGAAGATTATAGATTTATGTACCTGGAGGTTGTTGTATCTGTTGAAGGTCTTGAAGCAAACGGGACATGAGAACTGCAATGGACCAATAAGAATCTGAGAAGTTGTAGGAATCCAGTACTGACCCTTCCTTAGTCTGTCCAAAGGTAGCCCTGAAAGCGCAACATCATCGTCAACTTCTCTATCAATCAACTCTTTAGAGCCCAAATCAGAACTAGGGCTAGGGAGCCCTATGTGTAGGGTAACAGTCACACTCTCATCACCATCATCATCATCTTTTGCAAGAGCAGCAGCACTAAAGAAGTTGCTTTTCTCATCATCCATGGCACTGCATGAAGGCTTAAGCTCCTCTTTTCTAAGGCTCAAGGTGTTGAGAAGAGGAAGAGCTTCTCGTCGTGGAGGTGAAGGAGGTAATGGTGAGTTTAGGCTGGAACATTTGTTGATTATGGCTGTGTTTGGATACAAGTTGAAGGTAAGATCATGAGGATAAGATGGAGAGGTGGAGGAAGAGGGGAGTGGAGGGAGAGGAACGAAGTTGAACCATCTAGTGTAGAAATTTGAGTAAGGTTCTGCCATAAGGGAAAAATTAGATCAGGAAACAATTCTTTTGAGTAAATTGTGCTTTGTATTGTTTTAGCACAAGAAGTTTGGACAAGAGCCAATATATATCCTGTGTCTGTGTGCACCTTGTGTGCTGTGCAAGAGACAGGGAGAGCCAGGGGGCGTAATGAGGAGAGATTTTGGATGGACGAAAGCGTGAACCATTTTTTACCAACTGTTCTCCACGAACGTGACATGAGAGAGAGACAATAACATTAGATTATTGATTTTGTATGAAGATTTGTTAAACATCTTGTTATTGTGTGTAAACCATTTTTCCAATGCAGCAAATTATCAACTGCGAGCACAAGCAGGAAAAAGAGATAAGAAGATAAAACAGGAAGCATAAATGGGGTCATATATAGATGTTATGATTGTTAGTTCCAAACCACTCAACATTTTTTACATATACACGGTCACTAATTAGACTTGCAGGTTGTATGCACGTGCGCGCGTACACACACACACAGGGAGGGAGGGAGGGAGGGAAATTTCGGTTGTATGTGTTAACTTTTTGAACAAACTTTGGTTCTTACCTGGGTTGTAGGAATCTTCTTTCAACCCCGCATATAGTGACAATTAACAGTCGCTAAATATTTCTAGTGACTTTTCTTCTAACACTATCAGCGACAATCATTAGTAACACTATTTAGTGACACTAAATAAAAATCACTAAAAATATTTAGAGATGATTGATTGTCGCAATATAGGGAGTAGGAGGAAGATTCCTCCAACCCGGGTGGCAGCCAATTTTTTTTTTCTATCTTGTTCTTTTGTGGGTGTGTCTACTCTTCTTCTACCATCTACCTATCAGATAATTAGAGTGTGATCCAAGGACAAACGTCTTCATACATGCACAAGCATATGCACAGTAGCAAATGGGCCTAAGGAAGGTGATGCTAATACATCAAGGACAATTGAAGTTGTACTTGTTTTAATGAAAGACAAACTATGAAGGCATGATATTTTATGTTGTATGTGTTGTAACGTACAATTTAACAAATTTTGACTGTTATGATGTAGCATTATAAGAATGTAAGCCCTACTAAAGGCTTGGACAATTACAAAACTACTAGTAGTATCCGAATCATTAAAAACCCAAAAACAAGTAACTTGAGTGTAACTGTACAGTTTACTAATTTTTCCATCTGGAAGACCCCCAAGAAGTTCTATATTTCTTTGATGTCATTGCTTTTTCTTACTGAAAAAAAAAAAATAGGTCAACTTCCAAGACTTCGAGCAAAAGTCTCTCTCATTCTCTTAATTGCAAAAAAAAAAAAAAAGGTTCATCTATTTTTCCATTTCCTCCTGTCAGGCCTGCAAACAGAGGATTCTATCAATCTAATCTAAAGAAACAAAAGTCTCACTTGGCTTGGTAAAAGAGCCAGAGAGTAATGGCCAAAATTACGTAGAAAAGTCATCCTTTTGGCCACAATGCATTGGCTTGTCGAGTTTAGTGTAACAACCGATGTTTTCGAGAGTGCACGAGCGACTCTTCCTTTGGGTGCGAGCCTTTTCGGTCTCCACGTTCAATCAGAATTAGTGTTTGGATACTTCCCATGCATCTTTGCCTCCCAATTTAGAAGTCCCGTAAAGATCCCATCAAGTGCTAACTCTGTGCTCTTGTATTTGTTTTAGTCTGACTCTTCCGGAAATAAGTTAAAGGGTACCATTTATTAGGTTTACGATCCTCTCTGTTGCACTAATTAACTTTAATGATAAAAGATTAGACTAGACTTTGATACTTTAATAAAATTTCAAAAGGTATCTTCAAAGTATATGGCGATTGTTAGAGTCTATCATTGATCGTAAATGAGTACTGCACGCAACATGGCCTTATTTTTTTTTTGCTCATGTAACATGCCAAGTACAGTCTCTAGTTCTTGTCATTGTTGCTAAAGTGTACAAGGACAATTATTTATTGTTAGATTTTATTGAGCACGTTAAATGATCCTAGCCCCATTTACTATCAATGTAATATTACTAGGAGCAATGAATTCAACTATTCCGGGCAATTGATATTTGTCAATGGACTTCGATTTTTCTATGGAGAAACTTGGACTAAATGATAGTGGCATGTTTGAAAGTTCTTGTGCGGAAACAACTTCTTAAAGTATAGATACAAAAGAAATGTAGGACAACATTTTGTGTTAATGTTATGATTAATATTATTTTTTGTATATCTCATATTAGCCATAAAATGATTATGACGGGATTTTTTTGGTTCTATTTTTGTTACATTCCACTCTACCACTAAGAAAAGAATAAATCTACGACAACATCAGGTAATAAAGTGGTTGAACTAAGTCTCGCGGCGTACGCAAGTTCACACACACTATCAAGCATCACACACACACACACACACAAAAAGACGAGTCTGACTCTGATTTTTTTGTTGTTGTCAAAAGTCATCTTTTTATCCCAACTCTCATATAAAGGTTTACTTAAAACTTTTTTAATTTAACTATGTCGAGTGAAAGATGATTTTGACTCTGATTTTGTATCAAATGTCCTCTTTTATTCAAACTATCCCATAAAGTTGTACTTAAAATCTTTTTTTATTTAACTTTGTCGAATTTTCTTATTTAATTTTTTGAGGTATGTTGCATTATGACTTATTAATTCAACTCTATTTAATTTTGTATATAACTTTTTAGGTAAATTGTATTGTAAAATTATTATTATCACAATCATAGTTATGCTAATTAATTATTATTGTTACTATACCATAATAGTTGCCGACTAAGAAAAAAATAATGAAAATAAAAGACAAACAAGTGCACCAAGAAAAGGAAAAGAGCTAAAAAAGAAAAAAATTATTCTCTATTGTACCGTATGATCGTGATATCATATCATAACATGTACATACATAATAAGAGTCGTAAGTGCATAATACTAGAGTGGTGGAAGTGTTACAAGAAAATACAAGAATAACTCTTAAAAATAAAATTAAAATCAGCTGACTAAGGTGCTAACTTTAAGACGTTTCGTATTTTTTAATACATGACATAGGACATGTAACTATGTAATACAAAAGTGGCTGTAGTCTTACAATAAAATGAAAAAACAATTCTCAAAACTAAAATTAAGACTAGCCTAGTAACCCGAACCAAACTCAGGCCGGTTTATAAAATATAATATACTATAAGGTCTTAAAGAGTGTATTAATATGTATCACATATCGTAAAACAAAAAAATATTATTAAAAGAAATATCTTATTTAGTTATAAAAAATAGATAGTGATACAGTAGAGTCGCTAGATACTTGCATTCTTTAAGTTTTTATTTTAAGTTATCAAGTAATATTTCAAATGAATATTGACTTAGCACTTATAGTAATACAATATAGTCATACTGGTGCCATACAGAGCTAAATAACAAATAAGATTGTGCTTGAAATTAAAAAGTAGTGAGGTTATGACGTATCCCTTTTGAATTGTAGATATTATATATGAGTAATTCTTTAACTTCAAAAGTTTTTGAGGTGTTATATGTTTTTCAAATAATTATATATGTATATATATATATATATATATATATATATATATATATATATCTTTTTCTAATTTTGTGAAATGCTTGTGTGAGGACATTCAATTGGCAAAAATGTGTCCTTTTTTTTTAGTGCTTTTAAGGTGTTAATAGTCCAAAATAATACACGATCTGTAAGTACATTGGTAAACTTACATCGGTAAAGCATAGTTTAAAAGAAGGGTAAAAAGTTTAAAAGAAGGGTAAGTTTAAAGGCTAATTTTACTTTCCACATATTAAAAGATGGGTAACTTTAAAGGTTGATTTTGCTTTCCACATATTATAGTTCTACAATTTGTCACAAATAGTTCTTACATCTAAAAAATGCCTTTAATAGTATTTTTTCATGGATACTTATTTTATAGGAATCGAATGTACCTTTTGTATACCAACTTTTGTCGGGTTGTTCTTGTTGATTACATTGAACTTGTAAAATTCAACAAATATTCTTATATTAAAACTAACAATTACAGGGTGAAGATTAAATAGTTCATATAATTGTTATTTAATGCTCACATCAAATACCACTCACAATTATAATCGACTCAATTATAGTCAAAATTAAGTTTCAAAGCTCATAATTAGTCTAATATTCACTAATTGGTCTTGTTATTCATGTGAATTTAATCAACTATAAAAATAGTATATTTCATATTCGGTCCTATTAGAAAAAGTTGCCTGGTATATTTGGTTACAATAAGCTTTGTAAAATTACTTAAAACAAATATATTATTCAAATATACTAAAAATAAATTTGACAGAACGACCATATATATTTTCATTATATATATATATATATATATATATATATATATATATATATTCTTTCACACACACACACACACATATATATATATATATATATATATATATATATCTATGTGTGTGTGTGCAGGTTTCTTTAATTCTTGTAAGATGTTAGGAATGATAAAGTTAAATTGATGAAGATGACGTGTCCTTATTTTGAAGTGTTGGAATTATTTTCTACATCTTCAATAACGTGTTGCCAAACCGTTATAGTTTTTCTATCTACTAAATGCACTCATAGTTTTTTTTTCATGAAAAATCAGAATCTTTCGTTTACAAATCAATTCTTCTTGTTAGATTCACATTTTATCGATCCTCGGTTAGCTAACTATGCAATTGTCCTTTCGGGGGAAGACTAGCTCCATTCTGAGAATGATAGTTGTGAGACAGGTAGCGGAAGCTTTAATATAAATAAAGACCGGTGTTCATCCACCCATAAGTGCTTTCAATAAGCAATGGTGATAAAGAAAAGGTGTGGTCTCTTCCTTCCATGTTGAACCTTCGACCCGTAGAGGAGACCATTGACCAATCAACGTTGGATATCTCGTTCGTACACATCTTCTCAGTATCATGAACGCAGAGCGCCGGCTATAACAACTGTGATGTAACTCGTTGTTCAAACTACTATTTATCCTCTTGTTCGTACACCTCTTCTCAGTCTTTTCATTGATCGTAAGATCCTATGCAAAAACAAAATGGTTAATTGTTTGTTTTGTAGAATTACATAGATATATTTTTACATTTTAAAGGTCTTAAATGTCTCAAATATAGTAATTAAGAATTGTTTGATTTAATTGTACCTTTTTTACTAATGCATGCATGATTCTTTTCAAAATCTCATAGATGAAACGTAACCACTTTGATAATTGTGCGGTGTTATCAAAGTAAAAAACTGTCCTATAATTGGATTATTGATCTTATATATTACATTGATATATTTTTTTTGCAATGATTATGTTATGTGTAAATACATGTGTACGTTTATTACATTATAATGAACTTAAATTAACTGTAACTTTTTTTTTCTTTTAAATCTCATATGTTATATTTGTTTTCTAGATACATAATTTTTTTTTATCATAGTATGAGAGAGTTAGTTTTAAGGACACGATAGTCAAAATTAAATTCTAATAAATTAGTATCTATTTTTTAGAATTAGTTCTCAAATTATATAAGACTTTCTAATATAGTCCTTACATAGTTCCTGCAAAACTAAATAAACTTAAAAAGATGGATCACGTCCAAAATAATATTTGCATACCTTTAGATATACTAACATAATTAGTATATAGCCTTAAAGCCTTTTCAACTATCAAATTTATGAATAAGCTTTATAATATTATAATTTTAATTAATAATAATCAGACAGTAATTTATTAGCCGTGTGGTCCCATCCAAAAAAAGATGGTCAATTTTTTATTTTACCAAAAGGATTCTAAAAGCTATATATTATATTTGATGAATCTTTAGATCAATACTGTAAGTATATATTAAAATAAATAATTATGAATCCATTTTTATATTATTTTATTGCTTTATTCTCAATTGTAACATCATTTTTTTCTCTTTTAAATCTAATATATTATTTTCCTTTTTATAATATGTAAATTTTCATATTCATATTAGAAAGTGCTTTTAAAGGGACAATAGTTAAAGTTAAGTCCTAATAATTTAGTTCATTAATTAGTTAGAGTTTTAGAATGTTTAAAATTAGTTTTTCAATTATAAGGCTTACAAATATGCAAATTAGCTTATCAGGAAATAAGGACCCATCTAAGATAATTAAAACACGATAATAATTAAGAATTATTTGATTTGATTGCACCTTTTTTTTAATACATATATGTGATTTCTTTTCAAAATCTCATATATGCTTATGTTGCCACTTTGTTGATCATTCGGTCTTATCAAAGTAAAAAAATTATCCTGTAATTGGATTATTTATTTTATATACTATATAGATAATTTTTGCAATGACTATGTTATGTGTAAATAAATATACATTTATTACATTACAATAAACTTAAATTAACTGTGACATAATTTTTTAATCTAAATATCCATATGTTATATTTTTTTACGTGGTTGTTTGTTTTTGTATGAGAGAGTTAGTTTTTAGAATATAATAGTCAAAATCAAATCCTAAAAATTTTGTATAGTTAGAGTTTTAGAATTAGTTTTCACATTATTAAGGCTTACTCGTATAGCCCTTACATAGTTCCAGTAAAATTAAATAAACTTCAAAATAAGGATCACATCAAAAATAATATTTACATACTTTTAGATACATTGACATGTTTATTATATAGCTTTAAGTCCTTTTCAACTATCATATTTATGAATAAATTTTATCATTATTATAAATTTATTGAATAAGTTAGTTCATCAACCAATTACAGTTTTAAAAATATTTAGAATTTATTTTTCAATTATATAAGAACTATTATATTCACATGTTATTAGCAAAAAGTCTTCCAATAACTATTATATTCACATGTATCATAAAAGAACTCTGTCAAACATTTTTAAAAAGAAAAGTCAGTGAACTTAACAGTAATACATTTGTTTCATAAGTTAACAATAGATTGATTCACACCAAATTTGAACTCTCTCACTCTATTTCTACTACTAGAGGGCGAATTGTGTTGGAGGTACAATAACATACGTGGCATCAGTAGTCTCTAAATTCTTTAGCAACAACATGCCATAAAAGTTTGTCGCTACATGTCTTTTCTATACATACAGTGAAAAAGTCAAATTCTTTTATTTATCGCAAAAGCCTCTTTATCATGCTAATAACAAGAGATCTGAAGTACCCCTACCCCATCAAACTATGCCTTTTCCTTTTTTCATATATATACCAGGGAAGAAAGAAGCTCGTCGTCCTCGTAAGTAAGCAATGTATGTATGTATGTATACAAGAAGAGGAAGAAGAATTGTGTTTTCGAAGTGAAAATTCTGGGCCTTTTGTGTCTGATTGTTGGGAGGAGAACGGGACTTTATCATGATTGGAGGTCACTATTCACGTACAGACGTGATGTCATGCAAGCTTTACTCGCATTTGCTGCTTGCCCTCTGCCTGAAAGTGACGGTAGCAACTAGCAATGCTCCATGGCTTCTCTCGCTGTCAAGGTGCAGTGTCATTCAGGTGCCGACATGAGCCATAATCAGCAAGCAAGGGGGAAGGGCATATTTCCAATGCAAAATAGGCTTTATACTGTAGATATTCCATCTGAAGAGTATAGTACAACCATCTAAAGTGTTACTGTGCTAATTTTCTTTCTCTTTTCCCTTTTTCTCCTTCCCTAATGGGCTATAAGCCTGTAATCTCAAATTCGGTCTAGCAAGGGGAAATGGCACGGGCAAGGTTATGCCACTTCCTGTGCCATTTCCCTTTGCTTTGGGGGAAATTACACAAATAAGAATGTATCACTAAAATGTGTGCATGAAAGGCGCGCATCGTTTTCAAATTTGTCCCTTCAAGAAAATGATAAAAACTTGTAAGAATATTGTGCGACTCCCGCGCAAATAACCCCGAAAAGAGTTGCTCACTTAAAGAGGAAAGCAAATCAAAGAAAGTTTGAGTAATTTTTTCCACCATGTCTAGCACTTTATCACAAGCTTTTAACACAATATATGCTTTATAGTTTCAAGTTCTTAGATTAAATGTTTAAAAATATCAACGAGGCTCTCATTGTTACAAAGCCTAAGAAAATTTATAAGTATGCAGTCTGACATCTCCTATAGATTGCCGAGAGGTTTTTAACTGAGAACAATTATAAGCTTCCATGCCATACCAATCCCTTGGATAGGTAAGAAGTTGGTAGTTATCACTTGATGAAAGCTTGTACTTTCCTCAACTTTCCAGAATCAGTCGTCCCAATCCAAGAGGAACCTGGCGATGACTACGAAGGACCAACATCACTCTCAGGGGACATGCAAATAGCAACCCGAGTCAGTAGTCTGCAACAAAAAGGACAGATCAGATGTTCCTAACCACATTAACTTTGGCCCATGCTTTTGGATCGAGCTATTTGGTTCAGGCTATGCCACAGTTAAACATACACAAGTCCTACTTGGCCCCTGGAATTATTGCCTCGTGCGTCTACCTTCAGTCCACCTTAGTAATAATTTCGTGGCAATCTTTCGAAAAGGCAGAAAGATTCGAGTCTCGCCAGGCAAAATTTTCACCCTCCCTCATGATGTAATGAAAAAAGAATCAGCAAGGAAAAGGGCTGTCACAGTCCTCGTATTTTCTGGAAAAATTGTGGTTTCATGGCTTACTGAATGAGGTCTTAATGGTTGCTTTTTTGAAAATACATGGTGGTAACTGGTAACTAACAAATCACAAACGAGCTGGAGCGAGGACTCAAAAATGGGAAAGGAGAGCAGACTAATGAACGTTACTGCAATTAATGAACGTATATATGCACAAATCAACCCGATCCTTTCTCTGTAATGGCGAAACAACCGCCAACTTGATAACATGCAGCATTCACTGATAAACATGGTATAAGACATACTAGTTGACAACTCGTTCGAATTCATATCTTCTCACCTTTAATTTGTATGAATACCTGGGTGAAACAAGTGGATTACTGTATCATTAGGGGAATAAATTTACTGGCTCAGGCCTCAATAGTTAATGTTTCACTTTGAAGCAGATAGTTTCCTTGTGGTCTTGATGTCTATGTCCCACTTAGTTGTCTAAGCCGTAGAACAATAATCTACATCAGTGTTTCGTCTCGGTAGAGAACTCCAAAATGGTGTCATTTTGTTGTAAGTAACGCTATTTACACCGCAGTTAGCACCTGTCTTACAGGTAAACGCAAAGGTGACAAGATGAAAGAGACAGTTCCTGTGACCTTTGATGCCATTTGAGCTTTTTGTCACCGACCTGGAGGCTCCGCTGCAACTGGAAACCAGCCAAAAAGCAATTGTAAATAACGGAAATAATATTTGTTTAAATGTGAGAGGAAAATTCTTGGCTAGAGAAGCACCCTTTTGTTTTAATTTTTAACATTACCTCCACCAAAGTCATGTCATGCTTTCCTCCTGAATTTGGTTCCACTTCAGGTTTAAATATTGTCCAAATCTCGAATTCCTCACGAAATTGTTTCCTCAATACTTGGATCAGGTGACATCTCAGAAAAGGGAAGAGGAATACTTCGACTGAGTTTTTTCTGAAGTTCCCTAGAGACGTTTTCATCAGGATCAAGTAGATGCTTAAGTACTATGTCCAAGGTGAGATTGGAATTGTTGAAACGATTACAACAATTATTGTGCTACCACGTAACACGTAATGGGTTCGAAAACATACCGTACGAAGTCTCCGAAAATTCCGACGTAGGATCCTTGTTGTTACGAGCCTCCAACACGCTTGATCTTTTTCGCAGGTACGAAAACGGCTACTAGAGTCGAGTTCTTCGTCCACGAACCAAATCCTAGAGCTTGGTGATTGCTCTAGAGAGAGTGCTATAGAGAGAGGGTTATTACTATTGACTTGTGATTTATTGGGATATCTCTAGCCTTTATATAGAGATACAATTAGAGACTGACTTTACCTCCAACTCTTAGGAGATAAAGATTGTATTTATCTCAAACACTTAAGAGATAAATATTCTCTAAATAACTGTATTTATCCAAACTAACAAATACACATTATCTGTTAGTGGGCGGATAATGGGTCCACTGACCCAATTTATTAACAGCTCCCACTCGCCCACAGACAGGGCAAATAAATCGTACAGTCCCTCTTTATCTCTCGTCCACTCATCTCCTCATACAGGAAATGGAACGTGCGACCTACGAGAAAGGATGTCCAGTTGAGGAGTATTGTATTAAGTTATCACCAAACTAACACAATACATCACTCTAAAAAAATCTCGTATGTACCCCAGATAGTTCAACTACACCAGATTAAACACTCTCAAATCCCTCATAGTGAGCAGTGTTAAACCTCTCATATGTTATGTATTCATGACTCATATCGAAACGAAAATCGACAAAGTCGCCCGGGCTATGAATCACACAACATGATGTAATATTGAACTTTCTTCCCAAAGCCCTCATGTCATTCCAATTAGACCCAACCGCTTTCCTAGACATGCCCCGCGAGACCGCATCATCCATGATCCAAGGGTACATGCTAAAGTAGCGACATTGAGTATCCTCTTCATGACATAGTCTAAGGTGAAAAGGGTACCATATAGGATCAAAAAATTTGATCCAAGTGGCTCACACAGTGACGAAGCAGGGATTCATTCGTCACTCCCACTGTCGGTCTGCATTTAGCACATGCAGTATGATTTGCATGCTATGGCGTAACCCGCAAGGGCGTGTCACATAAATGTATAATAAAATACGCCATACGAATCTAAGTCTAGTCGCTGTACAAGCGCCTAACCTGAGTTTTTCAGCCCAGTCACTCTCATAGTGCCTGCCTGAAATCTCACATTCGGCTGTAAGCAGGCTACATAGAGTTGTGGAGATACTCTATGATCGACCTACATTTTTAGGTCTCATCTTAGCTCCAACTAAGGCGACATGTTTGCTTTATAAGCTGTATCATCTTATTCGCCCACTTGGCGCTTAAGACAATTATGTCTCATCTTGCTCGCTATCTTAGCGCCAAGGTGAATTACCCGTGTGAGTGGGTCAATTCGAGCCTGGTGACACTCTCAATAAGGATGTATATGTAATCACAAAGATTATTCATTCATTCCATAATAAACTCAAATCAAGGAACGAAAAATTTAATGTAATAAATAATGTCAAGTACATAAGATGCCATAAACATATCAAAACCTACGTAGTCCCATACTCCTAATGTGAGAAAGGAAAACATCTCTAGCAATAGGCTTGGTCAAAGGATCAGCCACCATTCTGCCAGTAGGTATATGCTTCATGGTCACCTCTCCTTGCGCAACTAAAGTTCTAATGAAGTGATAACGAAGGCCTATGTGTTTTGCCTTCCCATGATATTTGGGGTCCTTTACAAAATCTAGGGCAGCTGTATTGTCACAGTGAACAGTGACAGACTCGTCTGCATGAGCTGTAACCCCTAGAGCCTGTAAGAATGACCTCAACCAAACAGCTTCCTGGACTGCTGCTGAACAAGCAACATACTCCGACTCCATCGTGGATAGGGCGATGCAAGTCTGTTTCTTGCTGCACCAAGAGATAGCTCCACCTCCTAGTATGAATGCATAACCTGAAGTGGATCTGCGCTCATCTCTATCACCGCCCCAATCAGCATCGCTGTATCCTCTCAATCTCAAGTCTCCACCATGATAGCACAGGACGAGATCAGCGGTTCCACGTAAGTATCGAAGAATCCTCTTCACCGCATTCCAATGAGCGGGTCCAGGATTACTCTGATAACGACTCACCATTCCAACGGCAAAGCAGATGTCTGGACGCGTACACAACATAGCGTACATCAGACTCCCAACTGCAGCCGCGTAAGGCACTTTGGACATCCGATTCTTTTCCTCATCATTCTTTGGGCATTGGTCTGTTGTTAAAGTACACGCCTTGTCCATTAGAGTGTCTATGGGTTTTGAGTTATGCATACGGAATCGTTCAATGACCTTCTTGATATATGTCTCTTGAGACAAACCGAGAAGTCTCTTTGGACGATCACGTATGATTTTAACCCCGAGCACATAATTAGCTTCTCCCATGTCCTTCATCTCAAAAGTTGAGGACAGCCACTGCTTAGTGGCGACAATGGAACTCATGTCATTCCCAGCTAAAAGAATGTCATCCACATACAAAGAAAGGATCAGAATATTTTTCTTGGATCGTTTTACGTAAACGCAATGGTCTTGTTCAATCATTTCAAAACCTATAGAGGTAATGGCATGATGAAACCTAAAGTACCACTGCCTAGACGATTGTTTGAGACCATATATAGAACGTTTGAGCCGGCAAACTTTGCGCTCATGTCCCTTGACTTCAAAACCCTCAGGTTGAGCCATATAAATCTCTTCGTCTAGTTCTCCATTGAGAAACGCAGTCTTAACATCCATATGAAAAAGTTCTAAATCCTGCTGGGCGACAATAGCTAGGATCAGGCGAATTGAAGCAAATCTCACCACTGGGGAGAAAGTGTCTTCATAGTCCACACCCCGCAGTTGGGTATAGCCTTTCGCCACAAGACGTGCCTTATACTTGTCAATTGACCCGTCTGCCTTGCGCTTGACTTTTAAAACCCACTTGTTTCCAACAGTCTTGCACCCTGGCGGAAGGTCAACCAACTCCCAGACCTGATTCTTCTCCATTGAGCTCAACTCATCTTTCATTGCAGCCATCCACTCATTACTAGCAGGTGAAGATAAGGCTTCTTCCATAGAAGTGGGCTTATCTTCATCAGTTGGAGTGCACATAAGAATTTCATCGTCAATCTCAAAACGACGACGTGGAACTCTTCCTCGTGCACCTCTACGCAGTTGAGAATCTTGTTGACCTGATGGTCCTGATGGTGTGCTCCCACTGTCTAGGATGCTCCCACTGGGTTGAAGATCACTTATACTATCTTCAGCGACAACAGGATGAGGAACTAATCCCCCACCTTCGCTTGGAGATGGTAAAGTGGCTTCAACTTCCTCTAACTCATAGAGGTCAAGATTCTTACTTGCGTCTCCAATGCTAGGAAAATCATTCTCTATGAAATCGACATCACGAGACTCTATTTCAGTCTTTCCACCATTTGGATGTTCACCATACATCACATAGCCTTTAGAGTTTTCAGAATACCTCAAGAAGATACTCTTTTTAGCTCTAGGCCCTAGTTTCCCATACTTATGAGAAATACTGTGAACATAACCTGCTGAGCCCCATGGGCGCAAGTTATCCAAATTTGGCTTTTGGCCATTCCAAAGCTCATATGGGGTGGACTTGACTGATTGTGAAGGCACTCGATTAAGTATATAGGCTGCAGTCAAAAGAGCATCCCCCCAAAAAGATATTGGGAGGTTTGCTTGCGCCATCATAGACCTAACCATGTCTAACAATGTTCTATTCCTTCTTTCCGCAACGCCATTTTGTTGTGGAGTATTAGGAATAGTAAGTTGCCTGCGTATCCCTTTTTCCTCACAAAACTTCTTGAAGTGATCTGACAAATATTCGCGTCCTCGGTCAGTGCGAAAAGTTTTTAAATTCTTCTCTTTCTGATTCTCAACCTCAGCTACAAAGCGTTTGAAACAATCCAAAGCTTCATAGCGGTGAGATATCAGATACACATAACCATATCGCGTATAATCGTCTATCAGTGTAAGGAAATAAGAGGCGCCATGGCGTGCCTTTACACTCATAGGTCCGCATATGTCAGAGTGAACTAGCTCAAGTGGTTGAGTTGCTCTCACAGCCTTTCCAAAAGGCTTCCTGCATGCTTTACCGGCCAAACAAGCCTCACAAGTTTGTAGATTGACTCTTGCGAGTGGGCCCAAAAGGCCTTCTCTAGCCAAACGAGTCATCCTATCTTGGCCTATGTGGCCCAGTCTTGCATGCCAGGTGGTAGAATCATTCACAACATAAGAATAAGAGGACTGTGAATCATTTAAATCCAAT
This sequence comes from Escallonia herrerae, assembly GCA_033070095.1. Classification (NCBI taxonomy): domain Eukaryota; kingdom Viridiplantae; phylum Streptophyta; class Magnoliopsida; order Escalloniales; family Escalloniaceae; genus Escallonia; species Escallonia herrerae. The sequence continues at coordinate 57,178 of JAVXUP010003351.1, read as the reverse complement.
TGAAAAAGACTATCCATGCGAAAACCATGTCCGAACAAAACATCATCCAAAAAAATGTCCAACTTATTACCCTTAAAAATAAAGGAAAAACCACTGTCTAATAAAGCAGTAACTGAAAGTAGATTAAGCCGAACAGTGGGTGCATATCGCACATCCTCAAGAATCAATGTGCGCCCAGTGCGCAACTTGAGCTGGTAAGAACCAACCCCTAGCACCTCTTCGGAGCTATTGTTTCCCATGAAGATATGTTTGCTACCCGCTGGAATCCGGTGATAATCTACGAACCCCTCTCGATCACGTGCTACATGTTTTGTTGCACCTGTATCCACAAACCACACAGGTTGGGAATGAGCAACCATCACATGTGAGGAAACATATAACTGAGAGAGAGATTCTGAAAGTACCTTCTTCGGCTCAGTGCAATCACGAGCGAAGTGTCCTTTCTGTTGACAGTTGAAGCATTTAACTTTAGACAGATCCTTTTTCCCACCACGTTTTCCTCTCTTGCGTTTCTTCATTTTTCCTCCTTTGGCGCAGAAGTGCTAGCCTCGCCTTTCTTACCTTTCTTACTTTGTCTTCCGCGCTTGCCATTTGCATTGCGCGATCCCCCTTGGGCGACATAAGCAAGGGTCTTGTCAGTATCTCGAGTCTCGTCCTCAAGGATGACATGCTGTGAAACATCAGAAAAGTTCTTGATGTTTTCACTGTGGGTCAATATCTGTTTCATATTGGCCCACGAGGCAGGAAGGGACCTTATGACAGCTCTGACTTGCTGCTCATCTGTGAGCGCATGGCCAGCATCCCTCAACTTACCAATCATATTGGACATCATCCTTAGATGTTCACTCATGGTATGTTTAGGGTCTTTTGTGTACTCCTCAAACTTAATCACAAGGCTACGAAGCCGCGTAGTTGAGGTTCCACCAAAAGAGAACTTGAGCTGCTCCCATAAAGCTTTGCAAGTTGGAAGTTCATCATACTGCCCGATTAGATCATTTTGCAAGCTGCTCAACAAGGTGTAGCGCGCACTACGATCTTTCTGATTCCATTTCTGGTAGGCAGTGTGGTCTCTTAGGGGTTGCGCCTCAGTTGGCGCGACCATCTCCTTGGTCAAGTGCTCCTCGAGCTCTTGTTCGTTCAGCATGAATTTCATCTTTTTGTGCCAAACGTCATAATTATCTCCGTTAAGTTTCTCACCCTTAACGAGATCAGCTATGACATTCTTGGTGGCCATTATATTCACTACATTAGATTGCGCAAGAAAAGACATTAATTATACATCCTTCTATTTATTTCAAAAAATTCAAATGAAAAACATAATCCTTCCTCACATCATGAAATCGAAAATTTGCTAAGCTCGTAATCATCTCCCATGTATGTGAGTTGGGAAAAATATTTTTCAAGTAATTTTTCGCAATAAATTTCATCATTATATAAGCCACAATATAATAAATCATCCACATGATAATTTAGAATAATATAAAATTGCACCATGCAATAAAGTGTGCAAGGACTCCATTGAGCCCCATTGGCATTCTAATAACTTATGCTAAGAAAATTCTAACTTGAATAATGTGCGTGCGAAATTACATCCCCGTACAAGGCTTTCTGGAAATATACAGGGAAATAGTAGAATACAACATCTTTGAGAATCCTACTACAAACTACTCCAATAAAACAAATGGAGATGCCGCACAGCACATTATTCTCAAAAGAATTTTCTTAAAACAAGAGTAAACACATAAACATAAGTTTCTTTAGAATGCCAATCTAGTATCCATCCATTTAACCTAAAACTAGCATGCTCAAATAACAAGTTAAAGGGTAATAAAAATGGATGAATATGCCACATTCTCCTTCCAAGGAAAACGGGCATTAAGGCCTTGAAAATAAAAACTGGTTTAATAAGTGTGGGCTTACCAAAAACCCAACAAATATATACCTCAAAAGTATATTTAAACCATAACACAAATCAAGGCAAGCATGTAACAAATTAGATATAATTTATCTATGTCATATAACTCTCCAAGAATATTTATTGCTACTCACAAAGTGCAAAAATTAATATTTGCGCATTATTCGTATTTTTGGGAACCCATAAATACCACAAAAATATTTCCAAATGGCCAAAAAATGAGAGATAAAATCTTAAAATTGGCAAACAGTAAATTTATCCCTAATATACCCTCTGCAATTAAAGAAAATTTCTGAGTGTATTAAAACAAAATTTTAAAGCTAATTTTTCTAGAAAAAATCATTTAAAAATTAAACAGAACACACACAGAGGGTATTGAGGTAAATTTAATACCATAGAAAAAATTCAGAAGCCAAAAAGGAGCTCCACGCGCCGGTGGTGGGTCAAAACACCGTCAGAAAATACCTCACGCGCCTCCACGCGCCACCTTGCGCGTGGGTCTGCGTTTGGAAATTTTTTTTTTGAACAGGCGCGTGAGTTACACGCGCTCGCGTGGGCGCGCGTGGAATCAACTTGGCCTGGGCGCGTGCAGCGCGTGTCGCGCGTGGTATCAGCCACGGCTGGCGCGTGGAGAGCGTGGCGGCGTGGCTTGGCGCGCGCGTGTCGTGCGCAACTGCCTTCGCGCTTGGCGCGCGTCCTTGGCGCGTGGGCGCGGCTGTGGCTCGGCTTTAGCGCGTGAAGCGCGTGGCGTGCACTGTTCATCTTATTCATTAAACCCTAATTTTTTCCAGCGCCGTCATGTCGCAATGCCAACTTTCGAAGGCCATATCTCTCTCGTTTTTAAGCCAAATAATGCGTACGATATATCGTTGGAAAGCTTATGCGACATAGATTAATTATGTACCAAACGATCATGATAAAAACTGAATATCATGCTCCGAATTTGAGTCCCAAAACTCGAAAAAACCACAGTTTTCTTGAAAAATAAAATCGTGATTTCTCACAAATCATGCATCCAAAAATCACGAAATTTTATGGAGTTCATCCTCAACCATAGGAGAACAAAACTATATAATTATTTTTCAGAAAACATGCTCAATAAATTTTGAATTTTAATAATGGGTCTCATTCATGTATCCGGAAAAAATCGCAACATGCACATAATTTAATCTAGCATGTTAAAGGCGAATCAACAAGTAATCATGCTCTGATACCAATGTTGAAACGATTACAACAATTATTGTGCTACCACGTAACACGTAATGGGTTCGAAAACATACCGTACGAAGTCTCCAACAATTCCGACGTAGGATCCTTGTTGTTACGAGCCTCCAACACGCTTGATCTTTTTCGCAGGTACGAAAACGGCTACTAGAGTCGAGTTCTTCGTCCACGAACCAAATCCTAGAGCTTGGTGATTGCTCTAGAGAGAGTGCTATAGAGAGAGGGTTATTACTATTGACTTGTGATTTATTGGGATATCTCTAACCTTTATATAGAGATACAATTAGAGACTGACTTTACCTCCAACTCTTAGGAGATAAAGATTGTATTTATCTCAAACACTTAAGAGATAAATATTCTCTAAATAACTGTATTTATCCAAACTAACAAATACACATTATCTGTTAGTGGGCGGATAATGGGTCCACTGACCCAATTTATTAACAGGAATAAGCACAGAAGAGCCCAAAATAAGGTGTAAACTGTGTGGTAGTCTGTAACTCATACAAGAGGAAGGCAGAAGAGAATGTTGATCGCACAGAAAATGAATGGCCTGTGATTCAACCAAGACAGTGACTCTAACGAAGAGGCACAGCAATAGAGGACGCGACATCTTTTTGAGTTTCTTGCCCCAGCCAAAGGCTTGTCGTTTAATTTTAAAGCATACACAGTTTCAAGTACTTTTACACAAATGTTGCATAACGAAACAAAGTTTTCTGGCTCGACTAAAACGGGACTCAACAGCCAATTCTTGCAATCTCCAGGAATCAAGAAAACAATTTTGCAAAACGAAAAAGAAAATACAAGTGGAGCAACAAATTACCTTTAAAAAGAGATTATTTTGGTTGAACCTAAGCGGACTCCATTCATCCCCTTCATTGCACTGCTTCTGCTGAAAAGATCTCACCACGATGGGCATCCCGTTAAAGGTAAACTCAAGATCTGACTAGTGAACCACGTATAAGGGGATAATACTGTCAAGACCAATCAAATGAACCCACTTAACGTACATTGTGATTGCATGAAGTCAAAATACGGGAAGCATCATTGGAAGGTCAGCTATAATATAAGTTAGTTTAACTTGATGCAACCGGTCTTATGTTAGAGAGACTCCGGCCAGCAGTAGACAACTTGTTGGCAATAAGCTCCATTTAATGGAAATAATCTACCACCTTGCCGCCATAGAATTATGTTCGTCTAAATGCGAGTATCACAACGGGACGCACTGTATCTCCAGAGTATCTAAGATCTCCTTGGCAGTTTCAATAGCTTCAAAATTCAAAGGCATTTAAGCAACTTGCACGCTAAAAAGAATAGAAGCTCTTGCCAAGGCATTGTCTTTGCTACCAAGTTTCTTTTTGTCATATAGAAGTGGAATCATTTGCTTACTCTTTACTCTTGAAAGTGCAAATGTTTGCCCATTTTGTCTTTCTAACTCGAAGACTTCTAATGCTCCTTCATCGGCCATTCTGTATACGAATTAGGTGATGCTAGAACCATGACTATATTGTGTCAGAAATACTTCACATAATTCATCAATGTGGACATGCTACTGGAAATGGAATGTGGAGAAGTAATTCTTCTGGTGGCCTGGTCACCCTCTTAAACAAATTTTGATCTCCATGCAAGCAGGCCTCTTTCAGATTTTTGTAGGCCTGGCAAATGGGTGGGTGGTTGGGTTGGGTTTGGATTTGGATTTGGGTCAAATAGGTGGCCGACCCATTTGGACCCATTTATTCGTTGATTAACTACGTCAATTGTTAAATGGTCTGATTTGACCCATTATCCCAACATGACTCATTTACCAAGACTTAGACCAATTTTACAATTTCTTACCTGACCCAGTTTCTAAGCTGACACAGTGCCTTCACCGACCCAGTTTATGACCCAACCCATTGACTTTTTGAGCCATTGACTTTTTGACTTTCATATTTCAGTATTTTTTCTTGAATATGATGCACCACAAGAAAATATGTATTTTGCGATGGATTTTTAGCGATGAAAGGTATTCCATCGCTAAAAAGGCCTTTAAGCAACGGAATATCCCGTCGTTAAAATTTTGTCGTTTAATACTATTACCGACGAAAGTCACTGTCGATAAAAGTATTTGTAGACAGACTTTTAACAGCGGACTTTTAACGACGGAGTTATCGTCGCCAAATTTTTTTTTAGAAAATTAGTATATTCAGAAGGTTTTTTTAAATTATTTAAACGACGGAATAAAACCGTCGCTAAAAACTCCGTCGGTAAAAGTCAGACCTTCGCCGACGGATTTTTAGCGATGGTATTATTCCGTCGCTAAAGATCCTCGATATAAACCCACATCGGGTTTGTTTCTCTCTTCCCGTTTCTATCTCATAAATTCTTCTCTCACCCCTCTCTACGGTGACCCACCTCTGGCGATCCCTCTCTACGGTGACCCACCTCCGGGGACACCCCCGTCCCCTACCCAACGTCGCGCCACCAAGCCTTCCACTACTACCGTGTCACAAAGCCCTCCACTTGCGCAGCGCGACGAAGCCCACCACTGCCAACGCACCACCAACGCTGCCGTCGTCGTACCCACCTCGAGATTTGTATGTCAATTGCCCTAAATTAATCTTGTTGTTTATTTTTCAAAGTTGATTATCAAGCATTTGGCCAAATTCGAATTTGTCTTCTCTGCCATGTATAATCTTATGTTGTTGTTAATTTGGACGTTTGACCATTATTTTGTCTTCTGAATTTGTTGATTATGAAGCATTTGGCCTAATTGAACCCTAAATTGAAATAATTGAACCCTAATTAAATCCTAAATTGAATGTCCTAATCGAATTGAACCCTAAATTAAACTAATTGAACCCTAACTTGAATGCCCTAATCCAACCGAACCCTAAATTGAACCCCCAATTGAACCCTAAATTGAATGCCCTAATCCAACCGAACCCTAAATTGAATGCCCTAATCCGACCGAACCCTAAATTAAACTTATTGAACCCTCTAATTGAACCCTAAATTGAATGCCCTAATCCAGGTCGAACCCGAAATTGAACCCCTAATTGAACCCTAAATTAAATGCCCTAATCTAATCGAACCCTAAATTGAACTAATTGAACCCTAAATTGAATGCCCCAATTCAACTGAACCCTAAATTGAACTAATAGAATCCCCTAATTGAACCCTAAATTGAAGTAATTGAATCCTAATTAAACCCTAAATTGAATGCCTTAATCGAATTGAACCCTAAATTAAACTAATTGAACCCCTAATTGAACCTTAAATTGAATGCCCTAATCCAACCGAATCCTAAATTGAACTTATTAAACCCCCTAATTGAATGCCCCAATTCAACCGACCACTAAATTGAACCCTAAATTGATGTAATCGAACCCTAATTAAACTACTTGAACCCCTAATTGAACCGAACACTAAATTAAACTATTTGCACCCCTAATTGAACCTTAAATTGAATGCCCTAATCCAATCGATAGATGATTTTAGGTTGTTAATTGATGATTTTAGATTATTAGCTGTGCATTTGAAGTAAATAAGATTATTAATTGATGATTTTAGGTTGTTAATTGATGATTTTAGATTGTTAATTGTGCATTGAGATATTGAGATTGTTGACGGAGGATGGGACCCAATTGGATTGAATGTGTGATTTTTATTGCATTGAGCATTTGAGAATTGAGAATTGAGATTGTGACAGAGGATGGGACCCAATTGAATTGAATGTGTGATTTTTATTAATTTTTATTGCATTGGGCATTTGAGAATTGAGAATTGAGATTGTTGACGGAGGATGGGACCCAGTTGGATTGAGATCCCCATTAGGTAGCACAGACAAACACCGCGTCCAATCGACGCTGACACCGAAATAACATATTATAGCTTTATACTTGTGGACACCTCTTCAATGGTGTGTCTGGCACCGTGTCCGACTGTCCGGCAATTAAAAAATAAATCAATGTCTTCGAACACCCTATATGAGGTGTCGGACACGTGTCTGGATGTGTCGATGAGGTGTCGATAAGTCACGGACACCCCGTTCGATCGACACCGACACCGAAAAATGTTACATTTTTTGCTTTATATGTGTGGACACCTCTTGAAGGGGTGACAGACAAGTTGTCCGGCATTTAAAAAATAAATCAATGACTTCAGACGTGTCCGGAGGTGTCAGTACGTGTCGGTAGGTGTCCGACACATTTTCGGAGGTGTTCGACACGTTTCTGGATGTGTCGATGAGGTGTCGACGTGTTGGTAGGTCACGGACAACGCGTCCGATCGACACCGACACTGAAATGTCACAATTTGGCTTTATACTTGTGGACACCTCTTCAAGAGGTGTCCGGCACCTCTTCACGGGGTGATGGACACGACGTCCGATATTTAAAAAATAAATCAATGTCTTCAGAAGTGTCCGGAGATGTCGGACACCATACCGACACCCTATATGAGGTATTGGGAATTGAGATTATTGACTGTGCATTGAGAATTTGAGAATTGAGATTGTTAACGGAGGATGTGACCCAATTGGATTGAGATATCTGTGAATTAGTTGAATGGCTGGTTGTTGAATTTAGGTTAATTAGGTTAACGCGACATTTTTAGCACCCCTTAGAATCTCATCGTAGTTCCAGCACTGGCTATAATTAGCCCTAATTAATCTCGATTAACCCTAATGAACCCAATTAACCCTAATTAGCTCTAACGAGCCTAATTAGTTTTAATTTACCCTGAGAACCCAATGAAAATTAAATCAGTTGTAATTACTCTAAATTGATCCTAATTAACACCAATCAGTCCAAATTAAACCCTAATTAGCCCTAATTACTCATATCTTGTAGACCCGTGATTAGATTAACTAAACCCTAATTAGCCCTAATCACTCATATCTTATAGACCCGTGATTAGATTAATTAAACCCTAAAACCTAACTAAAATCTGATTACGTGCCTAAGTAGTCGTAATTAAGCCTAATAACCCAATTAAGCCTAATTAGCCATAATTAGGACTAATCAACACTAGTCTGCACAATTAAACCCTAATTAGCTCAAAATAACCCTAATTAGTCATAATCAACCCTAATTAGCTATAATTAGTCCAAGGTAGTCCTCATTAACACTAATTAGCCCTAACATAACCCAATAATGCCTAATTAGGACTAATCAACACGACTCCGCACAATAAAACCCGGCTATTAGCTCAAAATAACCTTAATTACTCCTAATCAACCCTAATTAGCTATAATTAGTCCAAGGTAATCCTCATTAACACTAATTAGCCCAGAGATTGTTCAATTACTCGTTTCTTATAAAACATGCATTCTTTATATTCGTTGTTGTTTTGCGAAGTCCATTGGCAACGAGATGGTTCAACTCGTTGCCAACGAATTCTATTTAAACTGGAATTGGTAACATATGCAACGATCTTTCTGCAGTTTTGATATTTCGAAAAGATTCTTGCATATATTATCAATTTCTGAACGCATGCATGCATAAAAATCCTTAGTTCCCGTTCAAAGGTACTCATTACAAAGTAATGATTTGTAATGAGCCTTTGGATGTCCAGTTTGGACAATTTGGAAAAGTTACGTGTTTATAAAATAGTGTTTCAACTCATGCTCTGTGTTCTATGTCGTGGATATTTAGTACACGTTCTCACGTGTTTCTCCGGGTGCATACAAATCTGGTGTTCGAACATCCGTCAAACCTTACAAGGCAAGGTTTGATGAATGTTAGAACACCTAATCGATGTAGTGTACTTGGAGAAATGTGGGGAGGTGCTGCCAATTTTTTTGCAGACATATGACTAAGCATGAGTTATTCACTGTTTTATAAACATGTGCTTTTCTGAATGGGATAGGACCACAACCTATGAGAGAATGGAGGGGAAATACATAGACATGTTGTCACATTCATGCATTCATATTTACATCGACCCTGCCTAATGATTGGTCATAATTGAAGGTGGTATACAGTACGATAATTCAGTCGTCATGTTGGTCGATCGAAGTTGGATGAAAAGGAAGAATGCTGACGATTTTGAGGATCGCGTTAACGAATTTCTCGACTTCGCTTACCCGCATCCTGCACATGTTGACTTTGATAAGATAAGGTGTCCGTGTGGTAGATGTGAGTTGTTGCATTGGAGAAAAAGAATTGAAGTAAAATGGCATCTTCGTCAATACGATTTTATGGGTGGATACACAAGGTGGACGCAGCACAGGGAAACAATAGTATTGTCGTCCAACCCGGCTAGTCAAACTAAAGTTAGGGAGGAGGCACGGTATGATTACCGAGATATGATTATGGATGCTGGGCATGCTAATGTTGACTGGCGTTACGAAGGTGGTGACGACAGTCCACAACCGCCGAACGAGGGGGCTCATCAGTTTTATGAGTTGTTGAGAGCTGCGGAAGAGCCGCTGTGGGATGGAGCTCCGAAACACACACGGCTGTCTGCGGTTAGTAGGTTATTACAGTTGAAATCAGACCACGGGCTGAGTGAGAAAGGTTTTAACGAGTTTGTTACCTTAATCAAAGAAATTATGTCCGAAAGTGAAAAGCTACCGCCGTCGTACTATGACGCGAAGAAGATGATGAGGAAAATTGGGTTGAGCTATGAGAGGATAGATGCGTGCAATAATGATTGTGTATTATTCTGGAAAGAGAATAAGGATTTGTCACGGTGTCCAGTATGTGATCATTCGAGGTACAAACCGGACAAAGGGAAGAAGAAAAACATTGCATGGAAGATATTGTGATATTTTCCGGTCACACCACGGCTTCAGAGAATGTACTACTCCTCCAATACGGCTGAACATATGAGGGCTCACCGTGAGACTCGTAGCAACGATGCCGATGTGTTGACACACCCAGCTGATGGAGGGACGTGGAAGGAGTTTGACCGCAGGCATCCAATCTTTGCTCAGGAAGTTCGGAATGTTAGACTTGGTTTGGCAACCGATGGCTTCAACCCTTTCGGTCAGTCTACCACGCCTTACTCCTGTTGGCCTGTTATTATTTTCCCGTACAACCTTCCACCAGGCATGTGCATGAAGAAGCCGTACATGTTCTTGTTGTTGCTTATTCTGGGGCCGAAGAGTCCTGGCAAGGACATAGATGTGTATTTAAGGCCGTTGATTGATGAGTTAAAACAGTTATGGAATCATGGAGTCGAAACATATGATGCATCCCTTAAACAAAATTTTCAGATGAGGGCTGCTTTGATGTGGACTATACATGATTTTCCCGCATTGGGAATGACGTGTGGCTGGAGCACACATGGGAAGCTAGCATGCCCTGCTTGTATGGGCGTGAACCCCGGTCATACGTTAAAGCATGGCAGAAAGCCCTCGTGGTTCGGATGTCACCGTAAGCTTTTGCCACCGGGCCATCAGTTTCGTAGGCAGAAGGATAAATTTGACGGGACAATCGAGCGTGAGGTTGTCACACTGGACTACCCATCTGGTGAAGAAGTGCTCTCACACCTGGAGGCACTTGATACTGACATACCACACGGTAAGGGTGTGCCAGATCAGAAGATTACAGGGTACGGGAAAGAGCACAACTGGAGAAACTTTTGTATCTTCTGGGAGTTAGCCTACTGGAGGACGCTCGTTATCCGAAACAACATGGATGTGATGCATATTGAGAAGAACGTTTTTGATAATGTGTTCAACACAGTGATGAATGTCAAGGGCAAATCGAAAGATCACCTTAAAGCGAGAAAGGATCTACAACAGTTGGGTGTACGCCGTGAATTGCATCCTCAGACAGTCAGTGGGAGGACGATACTTTCGAAAGCACCTTACTGTCTAGACAAGAAACAAGTGGAGAAGGTCTGTCAGTGGGTTAAGAATTTGAAGCTTCCGGATGGCTTTGTGTCCAACATATCTCGTTGTTGCAATGTATCGGAATGCAAGTTCCAAGGGATGAAGAGTCACGACTGCCACGTATTCATGGAGAGATTCATTCCTATTGCCTTCCGGGGACTGTTGCCACGGGTTGTTTATGAGACTTTGACTGAATTATCTCATTTCTTTTGAGATATATGTTCTTCTACAATCCGGGTGAGTAACATGGAAGTGCTTGAGAAGAACATTGTGGTGACGATTTGCAAGCTGGAGAAAATCTTCCCACCTTCGTTCTTTGATTCAATGGAGCATCTGCCTGTTCACTTGGCATATGAAGCTAAGATGGGTGGACCCGTGCAATATCGGTGGATGTATCCATTCGAGAGGTAATCTTTAAATTGTTACAGTTGTTCGTTTACACTTAATGCGACACATGTTATCATTGATATTCCACCTAACTTGATTCGCTAAACTTCTAGGTTCATGTTTCATTTAAAGAAAAAAGTCAGCAATAAGGCTCGGGTTGAAGGCTCAATTGTGGAGGCTTACGTAATGGAAGAACTTGTAAACTTTTGTAGTCAATATTTTGGGCCTGATGTTGGTACAAGGTTAAATCAACTAGGCCGAAATGACCCTGGATACGGCACAAATTTGGAAGGGCAATTGTCAATATTTAAGCAGTCAGGTAGTCCGTTCGGCCGAACGTATACTCGATGGCTAACGGATGAAGAATACAGTGCTGTAACAATATATGCCCTTCTAAATTGCGATGAAGTTTCGGCATTCGTTGAGAAGTTAAAGTCTTAATTCACTTACATTGTTGTACATAATTGAAAGTGTGTGTTAAGCGAGTCAACTATATATATTGGTTTGCAGTGAGTTCGATGCAGAATCTTTAATCACTGATCCCACTGAACTTGAATCTCATCGAAAATCACAATTTGTACAGTGGTTCAAAAGGCATGTAAGATTGTTATCATTGATATTATGTGTTATATACAGTTCTGTGTTCAATTAGTATACTGATTTATCCTTAATTTTTACCGTCATCTACAATAGGTTCAGTCAATGGATAGACCAGTGGCCTCCTGCTTGAAATTACTAGCTGAAGGCCCTATCAAACAAACATCCTGTTACGGAGGCTATATCATCAACGAGTTTAGGTTTAACGTAAAAGATGATGACCGAACAAAACAAACCCAAAACAGTGGAGTATTGGTCAACGGCGACTGTTATGCAGAGAATTGCATGGACTTTTATGGAGAGCTAGATGAGATTGTTGAGCTAACATATCTGGGTTCCCAAAACCGCCTGGTAATGTTCAAGTGTACGTGGTTCGATGTCACATGCAGTAGAGGAATCCGTGTTAGCTCTCAAGGGATTGTAGATGTCAATGTCAAGTCAAGACTTGCATCAGACGAGCCCTTTGTGTTTGCTAGTCAAGCTGTACAAGTCTTTTACGCGAAGGACGTTGCCAATCCCAAATCTCATTGGTATACAATTATTAAGTCCAAGAAATTGCCCGTGACATATGACAGTGAGCTAGACTCCTTTCAAGCCGACCAACCACCTGTCTTGTTCCCTGTTGAGGTCAACAACGAGGAGGACGATCTTCCTCTTCCAACAACACTTCATGTAGGAGAAGAAGTCGTAGATGATGACGCGGAAGACGTGGAAAGTGTTGGAGATGATGTGACCGAGTCTACTGATGAAGAGGATGAATTAGAAGATGAAGAGGACGACGAGTCCCACGAAGAAGAGGACGACGAGGAAAGTGACGAAGATGATGATGATTCTCAAACTGAAAATGATTGAGTTGTAATGTTGTAACAAGCCGGGGAAAAAATGTAGTCACATTTTAGAACTTGGTTCATATTGATGTATTTTTGCACCTCCGTTCATATATATGTATAGTGCTGATGATGATTTCTGCCAAATTATTGTTTTTAATGTGTTCATGTATTTGTAATTTATCTATACGAAGTCAGATATGGATAGGATACGGGCTATTCGTGGTCGGGGATGCCGAGCTACTTCCTCCCCGGTGGGTCCCACCTCATCATTGCCCACTGATGATGAGGCACAGAGTGATCGTGTACAGTAGATGGGGCCCCAACTCCAGCCCCAGCCCCAGCCCGACGCAGATTCATCCCACACGCGCATTGATTCTCCTTCTTCCGTGGGTTCTACCACATGTATAGTTGATAACGGTGTTTAGTACATTTTCGCTAGCCTTATATTTAAACTATATTTGAACTGTATTAATGTTGGTGTTTTGTAGGATCTCGATGAGGCTGTGGTCCGACACGCGGGGTACGCATCGACCCCCAGCATAAACAGAGAGTTACGCTCACCCAGGAGGGCCTGTAAGTAAAAAAAATATCACATCATGCCTTATATTTAAAATTTTGGGGTGTTAATTTATATTTGAATTGTATTAATTTATTTATTCACTTCTTTGGCAGGATCCTGGAGAATCAAGCGAGGACGAAGATCAGCGTTCTTGTGAAGGGCCGATTCTTCGAGCCACGCCTGTACTGGAAGGACTGGGATGTCGCTGCGAGGGAGTCCCTATGGAAGGAGTGGCTGGTACGGTGAAATTTTTTTTTCAGCGATAGTATTTGTTTAATTAAAGTTGTTTTCTGTAGTTAATTTGTGTTATGGAATGCCTTATAGGAGGGGTTCACGTTTGACTCGCCTGAGCAGCAGGTAGGGGTGTATACGAACCAAGTTCGAGCCGAACTTGGTTGTGTTCGAACTCAGTTCATTTAAATTTTGGCATGTTTGAGCTCAGCTTGAGTTCGTCAAGAGAGCCAAACCATACATGTTCGAACTCGGCTCGAGTTCGTGAAGGTGAAACTCGGGCTCGGCTCGTTCAACTCGTTTAACAATACGAGCCGAACTCGAGTTCGTGTTCAATCTCAATTGAATCCCTAATTTACTCAAAATCTCAAATTGTTCAAGCAATCGAAAACAAGAATCTGTTACAAAAGAGAAATTAAGAAAAATCAAGTACACATATAGGAGATACAATGACAGATGTAAAATAAAAACATCCCGATCGATCGGTGAGGAAGACATATACAACGGGTTGAAGCTCTTCACACCCTGGCTTTGTAGATTTGCTGCTCGAAAACATGGCTTTGCGACTTTGTAGCTTAAATCAGGCGACGCAAGTTGAATCTAGTGACATGGGCTGAATCCTGCGACGGGGAGATGACGACGGTGAAGACATGTACGCGATTTGTGAGTGAGAGTGAAAGAGGGGTGGGCGCAGATGGTGTTTGACTGTTCGAGTGTCTGAGAAAAGGAGGCGGTGTGGGCGGTGGTCTAGCATCGGCGTGGGCGGTGATCTGGCCGGCGGTGTGGGCGATGGTCTGGCCGACAGTGTGGGGTGTGGGCTGGTCGGTGGTGTGACTCTGTGATGATCGACTTGATGAGTGATGAGAGAGGGGGCACGGGTGTGAAATGTGGAGTTTGATGAAATGAAACCCACATCTGGTGATAGAGAGGGGAATGGACCACAGGCTTCCACGTCCCAACACACATTTCCCAATGCATAGATATTTTGTGTAGGTATTAATATTAATATATTGTAAATAATAAACGAACAGATAAAAGAACTCAACTCGTGTTCGGCTCGTTAAATAAACAAGCTCTGTCGTTCACACGAACATTAATAAATAAACATCACTATGTTCAAGCTCGGCTCGTTTAATAAACGAGCCCTAAAATTGTGTTCGTGTTCGTTTCACCTATTACATGAACGAACATGAACGAGTTATTAAGAGAACGAACCACGAGCTATTCGTGAACAGCTCGGTTCATTTACAGCCCTAACAGTAGGCACTGAGGCAGCAGGCCTTCTTTGCTTACATCGGCAAAAATTATCGCCGATGACTCCACGATGCAAGGGACCGGGCGAAGAAGATGCTGCCCGAGGGTGCCCCAATGACGGAGATGATAAGATATCCCCCACATTGGATATCTCCGACTCTATGAACGACGATGATAGATCGGTGGGCTGCGGATCCAGGTTGGGACGCCAAGAGTAAGTGCGGGGCTGAGAACAGACTGAACAAAGATCTGACGCACACGGGGGGTCGATGCCACAAGACATCGTCCGACACAAGAATGCGGTCGAGCACCGGGATCTGGAGGACGTTGAGGTCATAGCTCTGACGTATAATCAGACGTACGTGTGGAAGAAGGACAAGGACGAGGCACACCGAGCGGGCGACTATATTTTAGATATTGCCCGGCGGATCGATGTGAGTCAATTTGTTTAAGTTGTTAATTTTTTGTCTTTCTATCCTCAATGTCTGTTGCGTTAATTAATGCCCTAACATATCTTCGTATCACTGTTTTTTGCAGGCCTCGTATGAACAGCTTAGGGGGTCCGAGGAGCAGTTCAGATAGCCATCAGCGTCCACTAGTACGGGTGCGAGTACTGGGACGTTAAAGCGATGGCTGGATACGCCAGAGGTCGTCAATCGGCCGAAAGGCCGCATACGCGGCCTGCCTAGTCGGACTGCTCGTGCCGTGATAGGAGCGTCCTCACCCCCTACTGCCTCTCCACAGACACCGGCTCCTCGGCATCCGTTGGACGACGAGGAGATCGCACGCATTGCTACGGTGGTGTTGAAGATGATCAGGGAGCAGGATCAGCAGGGTACCGCAGCTGGACATGCCGAGCCGGACCCGAATCAGCAGGATCCTGATTCGGGACTCGGCAACCCATGATGAGCCTCTTCTCGTGCCCGGTCCCAGCTTCCCCCCGGCCCCCACGCCCGGCCCCGCGCCAGGCTTGTACTCTTCTCCCCTCCCCTAACCAGCTGTATCTGGTTCCCAGATTGTACATAATGAGTCTTTTTTATGATTAATTTTACATATTTCTTTGTGTATTGATTATTGCGCGTTGTTATTGAGGATTGATTTTTTTATTACAGGTTTGGCCATTAAAAAATATATTTTAAAAAAATTTTGACTTTTGGCGACGGATTATATCCGTCGCTAAATTGTTTTTTATTACTATCCGTGTTTAGCGACGGAATATTCTGTCGCAAAAATATTTATTCCGTCGCTAATTTAACAAAAAAAAATAATTAAAATATAATTAGAGACAGATATTCTGTCGCTAATTAATAAATAAATCCGTCACAAAAACTTAAATATTACACGATGAATTTGAAAATTCCGTCGCCAATCTATAAGTGACGGGCTTTTATACGAGGGACTTTTAGCGACGGTAAATCCGTCGCTAAAACATTTAGCGACGGATTTTAGGCTTTTAGCGACGGATTTTTCCGTTGCTAAAAACCTTTTTCTTGTAGTGATGATAATATTGTAGTAGCTATAAATTGTGTCACTCCGCTTCTAATAATAAGTTATGCATTCATTTGTGGGTTCATCCGCGGACAGATCAAGATCTCCGGGAGTTCTTGTTTTTTTTTCTGAGTGGTTAGGCCAAAGAACAAATTTTGGATGCTACTCGGGTTGTAGGAATCTTTTTCTAACCTTATATATAATGACAATTAACAGTAAATATTTCTAGTGCCTTTTATGGTAAAAGTTTTAGCGACAATTTTTACAGCGTCACAAAAAATTTAGCAACCATTAATTATCGCTATATAGGGGGTAGGAGGAAGATTTCTTCAACCTTAACAGCAGCCAAAATTTCTTCTGGGCGAAAAAGGGTCGTTCCCAAGAAACCTAAAAGCTCGGCCTAGAAGAAACTTATCAGTGGCTAGGCTTGAACCAGGAAACAAATAAAAGTGTACACTTAATGAAGTGCCAAACCTACGTTGCCACCATTATCTCACACCACTGGATTTCTCCGGCAGCAGTTGGCGGTCTGCTTTCTTGATTGTCAAAGGGGAGGCCGTTGGTAGTTTATGGTGCCTCGCTGGCTATGGCGGCGTGTTCCCGTCCCTACTTTGTGGTGGACCCTAATGGCAGAGGCAAAGTTGCGATGGCTACAGCTCGTGGGTACGATGGTGGAAGCGGGTCGGTGCATTGGTTTTGGTGATGGTAGTGTGGCCGATGGTGAAGATAAAGGTGGTAGGTATGATCATTACATGAAAAAGGACTTTCAGTGATAGACAATTATGTCGATAAAAGTCTCTATTCCGTTGCAAAAGACTTTTAGCAGCGGACACCCTGTCGCTAAAAGTCCGTTGTGACTAACTCTATCGTTAAAAGTTTGATGACAAAATTTGGAAATCCATCGCCAAAAAACTAACATTTACCGATGGGACGATTAATTAATTAGCGACAAAAAATTTGCCCTAATGATCATTTTCATATTTTAGTTTAATTTATTTTTTCAAAAATAATAATTTGAAAAATATTTGGCGATAGAACCTCGATCGGAATACGGATGAGATCTAAAGGGTCACAAGAGGTTTTTCAAACTAGAAGCAGTCTTTATCTTCATCTTAAAATTTCTGTCTCCAAAAGGTATAAAGAAGATCCGTCGCTAAAAACCCGCAGCCAAGAGTAATGGACTTTTAGCGATGAAAGATTAGCGATGGACTTTCCATCTAAAAGTCCGTCAGCAATAACTTTAGCGATGAAATATTCCATCGCTAAAAGGTTTTCAGTACACTTTAATTAAAAACTTATAGCGATAGAATAAAATCCATCATTAAAAATATAATTTTTTTAAAAAATTTGATACCTAAACCTGTAATTAAAATTCAAACCTCAATTCACAATCCACATCAGGGTAAAATAATTGCTGATCCATCAGCAATTATTCACACACACAAAGATTGTTCAGAACTGTTACCAAATATAACATGGGGGCGGGGACAAGAGCGGGAAGGGGATACAAATAAGGGAGGGGAGGGGAGCATAACTCTAGGAGGGCACAAGAAGGAAATAAGGGAAGGGCTTAGGGCTCGTCGAGACCGAGATTTGGATCCTACTGATTGTCCTTGTCCACAAAGGTATTGTCAGCCGGATTCGGCTTAGTACATCTAGCAACAGTGTTTTGTAGGTAAAGGCACGGATGCATTAATCTTGATAGTAATCGTATATAGTGTTTAGTAATTATATATAGTATTTGAAACCAATAAAACAACCCTAGAGAGAGGGGTGTGAATAGGATTTTTGAAAATTAATGAGGAATTTGAACTACGCATAATCACGAATCTCAATCAAATCAAGTAATATCTAATGAAGATGCTAACTAAACAATCTCAAGCAATTATAGAGCAATAAGTAAAGAGATTGAGTTAGAGATACTTGACAAAGAGATTTAAATGGTTCGGCTTGAACTACCCTCAAGCCTACTTCACCTCTTCAAGGAAGTCTTTTGCAAGAGTACTAGAATCTACTAGCAACAAACTTTTTTCGGGTCAAGATCAAAACCCTTAAAACACTTGGTGATATCCCCACACCTAGCACAAGCCTTGAATTCATAAAGCTCACCCAAGACTTGACAAACCCAAGCCTTGATCACAATCCTTTTACAAAAATCAATTGTGTACAAAGAAATCCTCTTGAAAGGAAAAGAGTACAAATGAAACTCTAGTACAATAGAGAAATGAGAGAATTGATGACTTGAAGAATGTTCACTCTCAATCAAAGAAATGCTCACGAAGATGCTCTTTTTAATGATGTGAAATCATGAAGATGAAGAGAGAAAAGTTTAATCAATGAGCCTTGATATTTCTCTAATAAATGGAGGCTTAGAATGCGGTTTTCATAGTGTATGATGAAGCCCCAAATCATTTATATAGAAAGCAAATAAAATATAGCCATTATAGGCATTTTATGATGAAATTAAAACTGCCATTGCAGTCGACCGTATTCCCAATGTAGTCGACTGGGTTCCCTCTATACTAGTCGTTGGGGTCTTGTCCTCGAAAATAACCGTTGGAACTCAACTTTGACTAATGCAGTCAACTGTATTCCAATGCAGTCGACTGTGTTACCCTACTTACTATCGGCTGCTTCACACATTTCTTATATTGGGTATAACTTTTTCTAAAAAAAATCGGATTGAAGTGCCATTTTTTGTGTTGGAAAGCTAATGAAAGTTTTTATCAAAATATGAAAAGTTTAGCACCAAGAACATTTTTGAGAAAATATAAGCTCTAAAATTCACTCATTTTCAAGAACCACACTTTTGTGAATGGTTATGAACTCACATGTAATTCACAAGGTCTCCTAAGGTCATTTTAGGTCATAGTCATCAATCCAAGACTATTTACATAATAATAAAGATCAATCATAATTAATAGTAACTTAGCCTATGCATTCTTTCTTGCTCTTTGACATTGGACTAGATGACACTTTCATAGCATGTCTACTATAGCTTTAAGCACTTTTTTGTCTTTAATCCATCTATCCAAGTTCTCAAATGTGTCTTCATGAGTGTCTATGTATATACCTACTAAGAATCCACTAAAAGCACATATTAGAACATAATCAATGTGTAGTTATCATCAAAACAAGATGTAAGCCTAGGTTATCCAACCCTAGGGCTAACAGTATTTGTACCTGATCCTGAGCCCTGATTATCCTGAACACATCCTCAGCAGTGCGATGAAAATCGTTCGGGTGTAACTGTTGCTCCGCGATTGCTGTCTTCATCTGTAGAAGGGCAGCAGGGGGTGGGGACGCTCCTATTACGGCATGTGCAGTCATGCTGGGCAGGCCACATACATGCCCTTTTCGGCCTACTGACGACCCCTGATGTATTTAGTCACTACTTCGATCTCCAGGTACTCGTACTCGTGGACGCTGATGGTTGTCCGAAATGTTGCTCAGACCCATTGATATGTGCAAAAGAGGCTTGCAAAATAGTGATTTGACATTGAAGAAATTAAGGCAACAGATATCGGATACATAACCGAAATTTAATTATAAACATATTAATTCGTAACTTACATTGATTTGCCAGGAAATATCTAAAAAGAAGTCCCTTGCTTGATGTGCGACATCCTTGTCCTTCTTCCTCACGTGCGTCATCATGTACATCAAAGCACAAACCTCTTCCTTCTCCAGGTTCAGGTGCTCAGCCGCATTCCTATGTTGGAAGACATTCAGAAAAGCACATGTCTATAAACACAGTTACTGACTCATGCTTTATCTTATGTCTACGAAAAATTTGGTAGCACCTCTCCATATTTTTTTAATAAGTACACAACATCGATTAGGTGTTCTAACATTCGTCTAATCTTACTCTTGCAAGATTAAACGGATGTTAGAATATAAGATCTGTATACACCCGGAAAAACACTGGAGAAAGTTTACCAAATATCCAAGACATAGAACACGGAGCATGAGTCGGTACACTATTTTATAAACACTTAGCTTTTTCAAATTGTCCAAACTGGACATTGAAAAGCTCATTACAAAGCATTACTTTGTAATGATTACCTTTAAATGGGAGCTAAGGATTTTTATGCATGCATGCGTTTAAAAAAATAGTAATATATGTAACAATCTTTCTGAAATATCAAAATCTCAAAAAGATGGAATCATTAGGTTAATTTGCATGAACATGCCATAACCAAAATGATTCATTTTATAATTCGTTGACGAGTTATAACCAACTCATTGTCAATGGACATTCCAAAATAACAACAAATATTCATAATGCAAGAAGCTGACTCATGTTTCTCAGTGGAATATAGAGTTTATTCGCGGAGTTGATATTGTCTCACATGTGATTGTAATGGAGTTTACTATTTAGTTAAAGTTATGTTGTATTTAGGCTTATTAGGGTTAATTAGGAACGTATTGGGGTTTAATTAGATTAGAGCTTACAGTCTAGCCTTTTTTGCACAAAAAAAAATTAGGATTTAATTAGGGCAACTAGGGTTGATTAAGTTCATTAGGGTTAATGCAGGCTATTTAGGGCTCATTAGGGTTTGATCACGGTTCATTAGGGCCGAGTAAGGTTAGTTAGGGTAATTAGATTTAATTATGTTAATTAGGGTTTGTTTAGAGGACAATTAGGTTTTAATTAGGATTAAATAGGGGTAATTAGTATTGATTAGGGCTAATTAGGACCCTAATGGGGCTATTTAAAGCTAATTAGGCTTTATTAGAGTTAATTGAGTTTAATTACGATTAATTACATTAATTAAAGTTTAATTAACAATTAAGTAGGGTTATTCAGTGTTAATTAGGACTAATTAGGGCCCAACATGGGTAGTTTGGGCTAATAGAGTTAACTGACTTTAATTAGGATTATTTAGTATTAATTAGAGTTTAATTAAGAGTTAATTATGATTAATTAGTATTGATTAGGGCTGATTCGAGCTTAATTGAGGTTAATTAAACTTTTAACATGTAACAATTTACACTATACATACAATTACCCTATACATTATAATAAATTAAATAAAAATTAAATTGTACATTATAACAAATTCAACATAACATGTATTACACTATAAATTTATAACATGCATTACATAGATTTAGCATGTAATTAAAGTTAAAAATGTACATTCTGTTAGTAGTAGTGGTGGTGCACAAAGTGGCGGCGGTGGCGGCGTGGAGGAGTTGTGGGGGCTGTCGTCGTGGGGAGGTATCGCTGGAGGGTGGGGGTGTCACCGAGGGGACTGTCCCTAGTGTGCAAGAGAGAAAAGAGTGAAAAAAAGGGAGAGAGGAAGAAAGAGGGAAAGTAATTCTTATAACGTGATTTTTAGTGACGGACCACCCCGTTGCTAAAAGTTCATCGCTAAAAGTCATGTTTTAAAATTTTCATTGACTTTTAGCTACGAAGATTTTAGCGACGAATAAATCTATCGCTAAAAGCCTGCCTTTAAATGCTTTAGCGGCGGATGTTTTAGTGACAGACTATTTAGCCGCTAAATTTTTTAAAAAATATTTAAAAAGTTTGGCCGAAAATAGAAAATATTTTAAAATTCTTTAGTGATGGATTATCTTATGCAAAAATCCCATCGCTAAAGATCCGTCGATAAAAGTTTTTAGCGACGAAAGTTCTGGCGGTCTAAACTTTTACCGTCGAATCTTTACTGACGGGATAATCCATTAGTAAAAGTGACTTTTAACGACGGATTAGTGTTCATCGTTAAAAGTTTGTCGCTAAAGGTCACTTTTCTTAGAATGAATGGTGGAAGTAGGGCTGTAAATGAACCGAGTTGTTTACGAACGGCTCGTGATTCGTTCGCCATAAAACTTGTTCATGTTCGTTCGTTTAATATACGAACAGAACATGAACAAGTTCTTAGAGCTCGTTAAAATAAACAAGCAGAACATGAACACTCTAAAATGTTCACAAACGTGTTTGCAAACAGCTTGTATAAATATTTACAAAATTTACATTTATATAAATCACATAAATTCAAATTTAAAGTTACAGGCCAGGCCTTTAAGTCAGCCCAAAACCCCAAGCCCACTTTTAAACATAGAGCCCAACCTAGATAATCCAATCTATGAAGCTCAAAACTTAAAAACCCTAACTATATAAAGTGAAACTAACCTAAACCAAATATCACAATTCAGAAACCACACGGCCGTACTCTATCCGTCCCAGCCGCACTCTCTCCGTCCCGTACCTCGTCGGCACACACGCGCGCCCACACACACACACACACACAGACGTAGATCGCACATAGCATGTCCATCCATCCCTCTCTGTCGCTCTTTTCATAGACGGATTCAACCTGCGGTGCCGGATTCAACCGTCCATCTCCGTCACGTCGATTGCCTGACTTCGCCACGTCATCTCTGCGTCGCCGGATTCAACCTGCGGCGCCAGATTCAACTTGCAAAGTTACGGAGCCGCAAAACGAAGTTTTAGATCTTCAAAGCCATCGCCTCTTCAAAGCCAAGGGCAACCTCGAATGCATCAACTCGTTGACCGTTGTCTATATCTTGATCGCCAATCGATTAGATTTATTTATTATGTGTTTTTTATTTTGCATCCTTTCTTGGATCTTCTATGTATCATTTTTTTTATTTATTATAGCTTGATTGCTTATATGATTTGAGAATTATGAGTAAATTTAGGGATTTGAATGAAATTTGAACATGAATACGAGCCTAAATTTCCGAACTCGAGTTCGGCTCGTATTGTTAAACGAGTTGAGCGAGCCGAGCCGAGCCCGAGTCTCACCGTCACGAACACAAGCCGAGCTCGAACATCAAAATTTTGGCTCTTAATGAACAAGAGCCGAGCTCGAATATGTCAAAACTTAAACGAACCGAGTTCGAACACACTCATGTTCGGCTTGAACTCGGTTCGTATACAGCTCTAGGTGAAAGTAGTTGAGTAAAGTTGTGTTGGTCATGGTGGTGCGGATAAGGACAGAGCTAAGGAGGTTGCCGTCTAGTGATGATTGATGAGATGAAGAGATGGGTATGAGTTTGAGATTAAGAGACGCATATTGAAATCGGTGGAGTAGTACGTGAAATGCTGGTGACAGTGATGGTCTTACTAGTGAATGAAGAAGAAAATGACCCTATATCAGTGGTGGTGACGATAGTAATGTTTGCAGTGGTGATTTTATTGGTGAAAGAAGAAAGTGGCCCAAGTAGTTGTTTAATTTTATGATTTTACTTAAATACCCCTCTTGTAGGTCTCCTGATTACCACATAAAAACAGCTACGTTAGACTTTTATGGGTCCAATTGCTTCTAATTGAAACCGCTAGGATTTTAAATGCCAAATTAAAAGGTCACCATTTTATTTGCTAAAAGTTACAAACTTTAGAAGGTTGTTTACAATTTATTTTTTTCACCAACTTTAGAAGGTTATTTACAATTTTTTTTTCACTTATTGAGTTTTAAGTTGCGATCAAACTTAGCTTGTTAGTTTTTTAGCCGAACGGGTGAGCACGAGCTTTTTTGTAAACAGTCAATTAGTTGAGCTTTCAAATGAGTTCAAGTTTCATATCTTTTAAATTGATCTAAACGAGTTTTAAACTTGAGTAACTTGAATTGTTACGCTCAGAAAAAAGGCTTGCTAGTAAAAAAAAATTAAAGTAAATACGAAACAAATTTAATAGAATTGTTAAAACTTGGATCATTTTACAATTCTATAAACAATCTTCTCCGTCCTCGATCCTCTTCTAAAAGCTAAATCCTATCTACTTTGTGCTGAGTTGGCACTCACTTATTAAAATCTTTAACCAATTTAACTACTCCTCTTAACTCAAGTATTGTTTGTGATGCACTTTACTAGTCTTTCGTGAATTCTTGACCATCTTTTTGGAGTTTGCACTTGTATGTGTATGTGGGAGAGAGAAGAGAGACTGGAATCAATTCCTTGTTTGCTGGTTTCAACCCTATGCTTCCTTTTTGGCCCCATGACATATCAACAACTCATCTCATTGCATAGAGCTTTACACCCCATAATAAAATAGCTTTCTGCTGCTCATTAAATAGAGATAGATACACAATTCATGGAGATACAGCAAGCTAGGAGGGACTCTCTTCTTTGGCAGAAGATGATTTCTCCATAAATGAACAAAGGTTTCGGATTAACTATTCATATCAGATCAGACATGGTCAATAAAATGTTTCTCCAGAAATGAACAACGGTTTCAAAATAATTTCTGGACTGTACTGCCTTAGCATAAATGGACGTTCTGATATTGAAACTATCCCTTGTCCTATCATCCCTACTGAGGTTGATGTTGCTTCATATCCTAGGCCTAGCCTAGCCAGCCAGCTAGAGTGCTGGTTTGGGGGGAAAAGGAGAGCTGGGAAGAATGGTCCCTCCTCCCTCCCTCCCATGATCTCTTGTCTTGTGAGGAGGGAGAAAGCTGCCTTGTGCTTTGTGCAATCCCCTGTTCCCCTTCATTCTCCCCTTTACCCTGCTACTGGCTACAAGAAGGAACCGGAAATCTCATCTTGTTTTTGACTTCATTATTTGCTCTCTGCAATCCCCAGTTACCAAGGCAAGGACAGTTGGGCAGGGCAGAGTGGTTGATCTCCTCCTCAACGGTTAAAGAAAAGGCTAATAACAACACACTGCTGGTACTAATAAACTAGCTTATCCTAAATAGACTGAAAGCCAGCTTTGGAGGCCAAACATACATATAAGTAAGTTATACTCTGGGATTTGTACTGACCTTTGTACAGTACCATTGCTCATTTGCTCAGTCATACTTGTTTTTTTGTATGTATTGTTGCAGAGTATAGCTGCACGGCAAAGATTATGCAGACAAGTGTCTGGGAATGCGGCTCCGACCCCCACCACGCCACACTTCTCACCGGCTGCTTAGACGGCTTTTTCTTCACATGCCCTTTTGCCTTTGCCACTTACTTGGTGTCCTTCAGCCACACCTAACTATTTTGCTAGTGACACTACATATAATTGATTGATAATGCCTGCCTCATGGAAGGTACAATAATGAGTAGCCATGCACATTTATACCCTGTGTGGCTGTGCATAAATGATTGTTCGTACGATTGTCGTCCTTTCTGGGTAAATCACATTGTCGTATATATTCATTTCACTATCTTCTTTAATAATTACACATAATTATAATTTATTAATAAATTTTAGTACGGTAAACAAAGCGAGAGCCGTTCATCAATTGCTCGGATTAGTTTTTAAAGAACTCGTTCTCATTCGTTTGTGTAATATATGAATCGAATATGAAAAAAATTTGAGAGCTCGTTTATTAAATGAGCCGAGCATAAATATTTCAAAGTGTTCACGAATATGCTTGTGAACCGCTCTTCTCGACGATAACTTAATCATTATATGTTCAAAACCCAAAAGCCACATAACTTAATCATATAAATTAAGTTTGATCTTGGAAGCCCTAACATAAGTTAATTGATTATATCAAGAAATGTATAGTTCTAATTTGGAAATAATTGTTTTGAAGGAGAAGACGAGTTTCAAGTTCGAGTTCGGTTCGAATAAGTAAACGAATGAGTTTGAATATATTTTTGTTCAGCTCGAAATCGATTTGTATACAGCCATAGTAACTGTGTTCCATTATTTAGCACTTATACTCCAATTTTTGTCATCAAAAATTTCTTAAATATGTCACTAAAAATGTTGAGTCACGAAAGTAAATTTTCAATTATAAATAGGGATGGATGAATATTTCACCGCCAAGTATATAATTGTACAATTTTGTCGAGCTCTACGCAGTTATATCCACTTCAATACCATATAAGGGATATTCTGACATTAGTTAGCCTCCAAAAAATTGACACCTACTCATTTTTAGCAGAGAACCCTTATCTACCATCATATTTAAAACCGTACTGCCACAACTAGTAATAGTTATTAATCGCTTTCAGATTAGTCATCAGTTTATGATGAATGTAGTCACGTATACGTGAAGGCAAGATACCACTCATAATACGGAGTAATATTTTAACAATATCGTGAGATTTTATCGGGCTTATAAATTTTAAACGCCCAAAAAAGAAAAAGAAAAGGAAACTACTAACATTATAAATTCCCTATGCAAAATGTCTTATAAAAAGGTCCGTATAACCGTTTCCGTCACGGCATCGTTTAACTTGCTGCCACTTACTTCTAACGTTATCGCTATCGTATGACATTTCTCCGTATGTCTTGTACAAAAAATCCACAAGGACACACACACGCGCACGCACGCACACACACAGAGAGAGGACAAGTAGTGTGTGTCGTCTGGTTAGGAGGGGATGGCGTGTTCCTTAAGTCCAGCATGAACAGAGCGGATTTGTGATAGAAACTCTATAGAGAGAAATAACGGTTGTAGTGAGAGAAAGAGGCAGACTGTGTGTGCATGCCTGCAGAGACGAAGATCCAACAAGCCTCCATTTCTCTCCTCGAAAGCTCTTCAATGTCCGCTCTCTCTCTCTCTCTCTCTCTCTCCATAGCTATATGTCTGTATAGTTGTATTTCATTATGTCGGTTTCAATTTGACCTCTTATGTGTTTTGTTACTTGATGGCCGTCCGTAATGTCTCCGTTTGGAAGTCGATTATCGAGGAATGTAGATGGAATAGAGGCATTTACGCCGTCTTTTTGGCCCTAGAATTTTTCTCCGTTCGGTTTATTGTTTGCATTTTGTTAAATGGCTGTGGGTTGTAGTATCAATTTTTCCGTCCAATATCTGTTCGGTGGAGATATTAGTAAGTTTTTTGTTCAACTTCTTGGAGAAATAAGAGAATTGATTGGCGACATGAAATTTGTTTTGGGCTCAGTGAATCGGAAATGTGGAAGTGCTTTTTGCCATCCTGTTCTGTAATTTTGGTTTCGTTTTCGGAATTTGTATTGTTCTAGCTTCTATGACGTTTTTACTAACTGCATTATTTTCAGAGTGGAAACAATAAATTCTGGAAAAACTTACTACATTTTTTTTTTGGCTTTTTGTTTATTTTTCTGAACGAGAAAAGGAGTTTCTAGCTTTCTTTCACTAATGATGCATAATTAATTTGGCTGTTTATGATGTGATTGAAACTCTGTTTGATAATGTGAGTCCTCAGGATGGTTGGGAGTGATGGTGAAATGTAGATTCTCTTGCAATTTTTCAATGAAAGTGTGTTTTTGCTGATATACACCCACATGACCAATTACGTATCTTTTTCCACTGTAAGATATTGTTTATTTGATATTCAGAAGTAAAGTTGCCTATGACGATGAGCAATTCTTTCCTCCGTGCGTTGTGGTGTGTGTCTTGGGGAACGTGATGGTGTTACTGAGAGAAACTGCAATATATGTCGAGTGAAGTCAGGCGTTAGTTATCAAAGAAACATAATCTGTTTTTTGTGAGTCATTTGCTTACTCTGCAGAGGAAAATAATTATGAACAGAAAAGTATCATTGACTAAGTTGGCTTTGGTGACATTTAGCCCGGTTGGGTTGTTGTTGCATGAACATGGACGATTATGAACACACATAATTAATTTGTTTTATGGTGAATCGTTTTTGCTTACTTTTATAAGAACAAGCTAACCGTGTTTGAATTTTGAGAAAGAGGATTCCGGCTCAATAAAGGAACTTTTGTCAAAATTAGAGTTTATGTTGTATGTTATCATCCTTTATTTTTGATTTCTTCTTGGTCCTACAACAGCTGCGACATATATAGCTTTGTTGCTTATAATTGCATCAAGTATTGTTAACGTACATGCTTTTTGTTTTTGGCAGTTTGTCTTTCAAGTTGAGTTGAATAACTGCTCAAAATGAACGGGAATTCACAAATGGAGTTGCATTACATAAATACAGGATTTCCTTACACTGCCAGTGAGAACTTTATGGACTTTTTTGAAGGTCTTAATCATCCACCTGCCAATTATGCTCTTGCTGGACCTATGCATGACCCAGTAAGTTTAGTTTTTAGTTTAAAATTCTTTGCGAAACCATAAACTCTCATAACATCATTTTCAAAATTCTTTGTGAAACCATAGATTCTCATAACATCATTTTCATGTTTTGCTGTGCTCTTTAGGTTCAATTTGATAGACATCCTGCTCATGGTTGAGAATACATGGATGTTATTGCATTGTAGCTATTTACAATGTCAAGGAAAGTAGATAGTTTTGCACTTGCATGGATGTTTAGAATGTCAGACCTACTTCTGGAGCAATAATTACAATCTTATTAATACCTTGTTTGTTATTTAGTTCAGAGTTTTAAAAAGTATATTGAAGCATGCTCTTTGAGAATAAATGTCCTCCTACATGAACATATGTTGCTCTTGTTGTATCCCTAATGCAGTAATGCCTTTAAGCATTGGGTTAGACATTCTTTTCCTGGAATTTGATACGATATGTTGACACAGGTATCTCTGTCATATGTTATTCAGGAAACTGCATACTGGTCAATGAATATGAATGCATATAAATTTGGTTTATCTGGTCCTGGAAGTACTCCTCATTATGGTCTCTATGAGGCTAATGATTACCTACCAAGAATGGATCTCAGCAGGAGGGCTTGGGAATATCCTTCAGTAATTAATGTTGAAGAGCCTACAGCTGTAGACATGCACTCTGGAGGGAACACAGGCCCAAGTATGGAAGCTATCCCTGAAGAATGTCAGTTCCATTTCTTGTCTGGGTTTGGTTTCACAATATTGACAATACACGCTTTATTTGGAATATGATTGGTTTTTTTTTTTACCAAAGTACGGATTTGTTTTTCTTTGTCATATAGTCAGCTGCTACTTTCAAAGGTACTAATTTTTGCGCCCAACCTAGAATTTACTCTGACCATATAGATTTGCTACAATCGCAGTAAAGTTTGAGTTAGCAATTGCTTAAAAATAAGCACATGTAGTGTTGCTGCTAGAAAATTGCTCTGGAATCACAGCCTGGAATTGTGACCTGCAAGACTTAAAAAAGAGTGACCATTGGGTGGGGTTCCTGCGGGGGAACTCTCTGATGCTCGAGTCAAAGTACAACTACAGGATTGCACTCTGAAAACGGAAGAAGAACAACTGTTTTGGTGTGTGAATAGTTGTTTACATACCTGGGAAAACCCCTTTAAATAGGCATGATTGAGCCTTGGGCTTGATCCATGGGGATAAAGAGCTCGGGTTGGGTGGGTACGTTGCCTGAGTGAAGAAGGTGGCTCCATACGGGAGAGGGAAGTCCATATTAACTCAACTCCCTACCTCCTTTTCTTGTCTTGAGACGAGGCAGGGGAATTAAGGAAGTAGTCTTCCTTACGCCATCGTTTACAGTCCTCTTAAAACCCTCATTTACAAAAAGTTTATAACTACCATTCACGGAGTTCACCAAGTTTACCAGGATTAATAGGTGTTGCTCTATGGTTGGTGTACGATAGTTAGCTATATCACAAGCCCCCCACTTTTTTAACCAGAGTGTTTGGCTGAGAAAGTGTATCTTGAATATCTTGAGACATGCATCGGATTTTTGACTGATTTTTAACTGCTTGCCGAGTTACATAAAAGTTTTCACATCTTATTGTTGACCAAATGGAGCCCAGGCCTTCAAAATTACCTCTCACTCATTTTTTTGGACTTTCTCCTTGGACTAGCTCTCTGGCAAGGCTGCTCGGACACGAGCCGGCTGCTCTGGCTTGACCTGCTGTCCTGGAAGTGGGCTTGGGGCAAGGGGTGCTCTGGTCTGGCTTGCTGCCGTCGAGTGGGCTTTGATGAAGGCCTGCTCGAGCTTGCTGCACGGATGGCCTGCTCAGATGCTTACTCCTTGGAGTTTAGTTGGCCTGATTCCTTGCAAAAAAATAGAATTTTTCTTCTTGAACCCCCGAGCTCGCGCGTGTAATACGCTTGGGCAAACCAGTAGGCTGCTCGGCCACTTTGATAAGATCCGAGTAGAACTATTATTTAAGGTAACTTCGAAAACGTTAAAACGTCATAAGTTTTTGCTCGAACGTCCTTTTGAGGTGAGTCTTCTGTTATACTGGGTAGTTTTCGAGTTCTATCTATAGAAAAAACCTCTTTTCTTCAGAAGAATTTAGTTGGGTTGCCCAAGTTTGATACTGTTCAGATGCTTTGGTATGACAAAGAGCTAGTTCGGTGCCCAACAAGAGCTCGTTATGCTCGGACAGTCTGTTCGCGACAACTCCTTCTGGGAAAAGATTTGCTCGGACAGTCTGTTCGGCCAAAGTTCTGCCAGACGATCTGTCCAGGCAAGTTTTTGCTTGGACTTACGCTCTTGAGAGTTAAGTCTAGGACTTTTTCCTTTTTGGCTCTTGGGAGCTAAGACCTAGAATTTCGCTAAATTATTTGTCTGGTAGCTCTGCTCGGACAGAAGCTTGCTTGGACAATCCGCTCGGAGTTCTAGCTCTTGAGAGCTAAGTCTTTCTGGAAGCATTGTGCGCGGACAGGCTACTCAGTCTTGAGCTCTTAGGAGCTTAAGTCACAAAATTTTGTCCAAATAGTCTGTCCGAAGCCATGCTCTGAAAGCATTGTGCTTGGACAGGCTATTCGGCCGTGAGCTCTTGGGTGCTTGAGTCTTAGAATTTCGTCCGAGTTGTCTGTCCCTGACCTGTGCTCGGGAAGCATTGTGATCAAGGAGGCTACTCACGGAATTTCGCCCAATTTCTGTTTGGGTGCCATGCTCAGGGTGGCTTTGTGCTCGAACAAGCTACTCTGATTTAAGCTCTTGACAGCTTAAGTTTTAGAATTTCACCCAAATAGGCTGTTTGGACTTTAGCTCTTGAGAGTAAGTCTTAGAATTTTGCCTAAACAGGCTGTTTCGATTTTTCTTTGGGAAGATGAATTGTTGGATCTTGAGATCCTCAGAGGAAATGTCCCAACATAGCCTCTCTATGCATAGTATGAAAGCTTTGTGAATGCAAATTGTTGCATGTGCTTGTACATATTAACTGACTCGAATTTCGAATCATGAGCTGAAAGTTGGTAAATCTCGTCCAGCATTTTGTTTGAAAGTTTTGGAGAAGATAAAAGGATGATGGGCTGATGAATTCCCATATAATGCATTATCCTGTCGAGCTTGGAGCCAAGCCAAGACTTCTCAGAGCTTGGCTCTCTTAGATCAAGAAGAATGGAACATGGAGCTCATGCAAATGCCCTTGAGAGAGAACGGAACACAGAGTTCATATGAACGCCCTTAAGGGAACATATAGTTCATGTAGATGCCCTTTGAGATTATGACAGAGTGCATTTATCAAACTTAGTCATGCCATTGTGTACAGCATTCCAGAAGAGTTATCTCTTGAAGGTTTGAGTAGAAACCTACTTTTGGTTTTTCCTTTGACTCAGTCTAAACAACATTTACTTGGTAGAGGTGTTTTCATGCTTAGTTCAGGAATTTTGGAATGACATTTTTTATATAAGGCTTATGGAATTACATTAGATGGTGATCCTACCACGACCGCACTTATGAGGAAACTTCTCTAGCCCTAGTGTCTCAGTAAGTTATAGCTTCCTTGCTTGAGGAGTCGGATCAAACATTCCCAAGTTCTTACCAAGGTGGACTTTTCTTGATAATCGGGGAGTTTCTTTATCTTGGATTTTCTTTCAAATTTGAGTGGTACAATTGTTCCACGGTTCTTCATGTCAGCGGGTGGCTCCTTGGGGCACAGTTCCTTGCGTCTTTGACACTGGAAGCCATAATCATACTTTAAGCTGTCGTCTTCTCGTGGTCATTTACGTTTGTTTTTATTCTTCTTTATGCCCAAGGCAGTACGCTTCAAGATATTCTTCTGAATATACTTGTTGGCAGTTTCTAAGAGTGCCCTCGTATTGCCAAGGACATTTGTTCCCCAAAAAAGCAAATTGGTCACCGACGGAGACTGCACATGAAGAATGAATATTTAACCGATTCTTTCTAACTATCCACCTAAAGTGTTGCTGCATTTTAAAAGGCCAAGGTACCGTGACAAAGACTTGTTGTTTGTTGCACGATTTTGAGTAGACTCGTGGAGTTTTTTTTGTTGAGATCAGTTGCTCACCAAGTGCTTTCGGAGGTGGTTAAATACATGAGGAGTGGATGGATAGACCGGGGAGACTTGAATCACGCACATGCCGTCTTTCTGAGCGTTGTTGGGAAGGCCTAACGCATGTTGGCGTCCAACATTTGTAATACCATCATGTTGGTCTCGAATTGATAGACATGCTCTCTCGAATCACCCCTACTGAGTATAATTTGCATCGAGGCATCTTGAAAGTTGGTTGTAATTTGGCCCCTTCAATGACTTTTGACAGGTGATACCTTGTTGCAGTGAACGACCTCGGGGACGACCTTGGGGATGACGAGACTGGGGTGGCGAAGAATAGTTACTATCTTCTCAAGACGACCCTTTACGGTAGCAAGAACCGCTTCGAGTTGTATGCCTGTCTTCTTCTTCATTTGGCAGATAAATGGGATCGTACTTTGAGTTGTACCTTTTGTCATAGCTTAAACGTGAGGACAGATGGAGAGGACAATCGAATGGATCGCAGTGAGATCGGCTATGCGGAGCCTTGACCAAGTTGCGGTTGATGGAATGTTGGAAGTCGTCTTTCTGCAGAGTAGGAGTCTGCGAACGGCTCTGATGAGGCTGTCGTCCTCCCCAGTTGTGAGTGCTTGATGTCACATTGATGTGATGGTCTTTCGCTGACCAGGTGGTTCTGTCGGTCTAGCTAGTAGGCGTCCTTTGCCGATTTTGAGGACGACTGGTTTGATGAGAGTGGCTTGTTTGATGGTGGCGATGGTTGTTTCGCCAGATTTGAGACTTGTTTCTTTTGTGGTTATACAGATGGCGCCAATATGTTACTGCTAGAAAATTGGTCGGGTTCCACTGCTTGGAATAATGACATGTAAAACAGGAAAAGAGTGACATCAGGTGGGGTTACGGTGGGGGGGGGGGGGGGGGACTTTTTGATGCTTAACTCAGAGCACGGCTGCAGGATAGAACTCTGAAAACTCAAGAAGAACGATGTTGTTGGTGTGCGAATAGTTGTTTACATACCTGCGAGAACTCTCTTTATATAGGCATAGGTGTTAGAACCTTAATAGAATTAGGAGTGACGGCTGGGCCTTGGGCCTGATCCTTGGGGAGCTGGTTAGAGTCCTTTTAAAACCCTAATTCACAAAAGAGTAACTACCATTGCAGGAGTTGACCGAGTTTGACCAGCAACAATGACAGTTGTCGCTCAATGATTGGTATACGATATTTAGCTATATCATATAGCATTAACCATTTGCCTTACATCCCATCACTTGCACATTGAGAGACAAATCAATGAGAGATAAATTGAGGTGCACCACTTACTGAGGCGGCAAAGATAAACGAAGGCTAATAGTTAGAAATATATACAAACAGGGCCAAATGCAGGTGGGAAGAATCCAACCCAAAACCTTTTGCAACTATGAGCTCTGATAGCATACCAATCTAAAACCTTAAGCTGCTAGGAATGAGCCCAACATATATATGATTGCTTCAGAATAAAGAAAGGAAAATATGTAAGACAAGGATTCGCTATACTTGTGTGGTCCTTGATCCTTGTTTTGTCTTTGAGGCTGTATGTAGTTTTATCTCAACTCTGTAAAACTATATATTCAGCTGCACTTGACTTTCATGTCTCTTGTTCTTATATGATCCTTCGAAAATGTGCAGGCATTCCAAATCAAGAAAGTCCTGGTACTTCTCAGGTATTGATCTTACTTGCTGATATGTCCATATAAATTTATACTCGACTTTTAAGTGCTAGAGGTCTTTTCAGCATGAAGCTATTTAGAAGACAAATCTATTATTTATCATGTTTGTTAATATCAAGATGAGGTGCTCTTGAATAACTTGGAGGCCAGATTGTGCAATTGAATACATAGACATCTCCAACTATTAACCATTTTGAATATTCAGTTAATGCTACTTTTTTTTTTTTCAAATCCATAGATGACAGTATTTGCACCGGGTCTCATTTATTGCATCGTTAAATATCTCAAAGGTGCTAAATATCAGGCTGTCAGTTTTGAGAATCTTCTCGAGTCAATGGCCTTCAGGCTTATCTCCTTATGAATCTTTCACTGCAGTAAGACCTGCAACAGTGGGAATAATAACCTTTTTCATCTTGTGTATCATTGCAGGTTATCTGGCAAGACAACATCGATCCAGACAATATGACTTATGAGGTTTGCTGGCATGATTTATTGATGTTTTCTTCTTCGTCCAATTAACTTGTTTGCGCTTCACTATATCGTGTATGTCATCAATTCAATTCTTATTATTTAGCTATGCAGACAATATCCACTTAGCACCAATTGCCTGGATCAAGAAATAAAACATTTAATCCATGGTTTTCAAACTTGGGAGCTACATAGGATTCTCCTCTTTCCCATAGGGTCAGGGACTTATAAGACAAAGCTAAGAACTATCGTATCTTCCTGAAAATGCAAACAAACAAGTTCGGAAGTAGTAAAAACATTTAAAGGACATTAACTTCCATAAGAGTGAGGCTTGTGGGGCAGTCTATTGGGAGCTGTGAAGCGCGGCAAAGTTTTAGTGTCCAATAGGCCTCGAGAGGTATAGAAATTTTGAATATTAGTTCTTAGTCACATTTTGGACTGTTCGCACACCTTCTTTTTGGCTGGGCGGGGGTGAGGACGGGAGGTGCTGGGGAGTGAGGACATTCCATCACATGGTTGGTATATGTTTGCTTATTCTCTTTCAGTAATTTGTTGATTTATGTTTTATAAAGTGGTGGACTTGGGATTGTTGAACTTAGGAACTCCAGAATGATTGTTGCGAAGGTAAATTTGACGTCAAAATTGCTTTTAAGCTTTTTTATTTGTGATTCCTTGATTGCTTTTTTGTGAATAAATAGCAGGAGTAAGGCTCTGTTCATCTATCCCTTCCTAGACCACATGGTAGTGATGCATCATGAATAGGTGGAAGGTATTTTTACTGATGCTTGTTATTGCAAAGCATTGTGAGAATACCTCTTACAATCTCTTCTCGCTCCTGCCTACTACATGCCCTTGGCCCTTGGGGCATGTTGGCAGGATCCTTAAAGAGTATTAACTGTCCTTTAAAGTAGTCAAAATTATCAGTCAATGGAGTGTTAACCCTTTCTCCTTTGTGATGTACATATACATGAATATATGCAGCCTAACACATGCCATAGCCCTTGCTCTTCTGGAATGTACATATACATGTATGTATATGGCATTTAATTATGCTTTTTGGGTCTGTCTTTGTGTTTGTGTGTGTTTGTCTGTGTTAGAGTGGCTTGCAATAGTGATTTCCGGAGGGTTTCTTGTTTAAACAATTTTTAAAAGCATTGCTGGGTAGTGGTGGTAAAGGTGACTGGTGTGAATTTTCAGTCAAGACTGAGAAAGTTCATCAGCCATCTCAATAGGTGATAGGGTGAGTGCACTATATATCCTGACTTAATGGAGTCACTAAAATGACCTGGTATGCTTGAGTCACTTGGGTTCCAATGCTTGAGAAAATGAAGTATGGTTCATGTGATTCGTGGGGGCAAACTGGAGGTTTTAATTAGATGACTTTAGATCCTTAAGGTTTTATTAATTTTTTTTGTCTCAGCAGGCAGTTAGGATTATTACATTCCAATGAAGGATATTTACATAAATGAGTTGTAGTAAATTTTTATCCACTTCCGCAGGAATTACT
Source organism: Escallonia herrerae (assembly GCA_033070095.1). NCBI lineage: Eukaryota > Viridiplantae > Streptophyta > Magnoliopsida > Escalloniales > Escalloniaceae > Escallonia > Escallonia herrerae. The sequence goes on along the minus strand of JAVXUP010003351.1, from coordinate 21,193 downwards.
TGATTTAGGTGAGGCAGTTGGCACTGAAAGTCGAGGTCTTTCCCAAGAACTTATTAATTTGCTTCCTACCTCAAAATACAAGTCTGGTGGCTTCTTCTTGAGAAAAAAATCTGGAGAGAGGTAAGACTCCCTGACTTTTTTACCTTGCTGTCAACTCATAAGTGCATCTGATTAATTTATGTGTCCTAGACTCCTATCTGTGGTTCTGTAAAGGAATGATCATGTTCTGCCTCTACGTGGAGATCTCAGACCCAGTAAAACTTCTACTAGGAAGAGAACTATCCTGTTTTAAGCCAATTTTATGCCGGATTGAACGTTGGAGTGATAACAAATAAGCTGTTATAGGATTATTAAGGATCTTGAAAATTCTTGACAGATCCCAACATTATGGAATAATAATGGGATGATGCTGATGTTTAGACTTTAGTGTTTCGTTTAAGCTCACAAAGTGGTGAGTGTTAGGTATTTTGACTCAGGAAAGTCAAGAAAGCTGTTTACAAGACCGCGTATCTTATCATATAGTTTATATGCTGTCGATGTTGTCACAGAGTAATGAACTTGTGCTGAAAATAATACCACTGCTCATATTATGATTTATTTGTGAGAGCCACTCAAGAGTACCATATCACTTGAAAGACTCCTGAGCCCCAAATCTGCTGCTCATCTCATTTGTGTTTACAATCTTTTGTTCTCTTTATCTATATCTTTTTTTTGACCATTCACATCATGCTATGCTATTCTGAGGCATTCCGTTATGGTATGTAGAAAATCTGCAAACGGCTATTACCTGTCACTTCAGCAAAATTCCCTGTAAAAATGATAAAAGGGAAAGGAGAGGTTATTTAAAAGAAAGATAAGCTCTAAAAAGAGAAAAGGAAATACCAGGGGTAAACACTTTTACTTGGGATGTGAATTTAATTTGTTGCAACATCGGTGAGAGACCTTTCATCTTTACTGGGATAGGGGTTGTAGGTACATAAAAGCTACCTCTCTTGGACTCTTCTCGTTTGACTCTAAGGTCCACCAGGGGGTTTCTCTTTGAATTGTTGATATTTTCCTCATATACCTAGTACTATTTTTCTATGTGACAGTACGTTATCCAACTTATTCATGTTTGGATTGGGTTACCGTAGGTTTTTATGCTCCTACATATTTAGTCTTGTAATAAGTAGTGCTGCAGGCACTAGAGATTTTATAGGTTTTTATTGTTTTCTACGATTCTTTTGATCCTTGTCCGTTTAGTTCTGAAGTTCCTCATTTTTGCCAATGTCCGCAAGCAGGTGTGTAATTTGCCAGATGAGATATAAAAGAGGGGACCGACAAGTAAGTTTGCCATGCAAGCACGTGTACCATACTGAATGTGGCTCCAAATGGCTCAGCATTAACAAGGTGAGCCAACCTTTTAGTCGGAGGTAGATGCATCAACTATCTGAGGATGATTTCTTTTAACGTTTCTTCAATTACCTTTTTCTGTTTATCTCAGACATGCCCTGTTTGCAACATAGAAGTGTTTGGCGAGGAAACAAAGCAGTAAAGATGGAATGGTGAATATTAAGGATACGAATTCAGTGTTTCTTTGCTCCAATAGGTTAGGGTCTGGTTTATTGTTACTTTTTTAGTTTTCATGCATACACAAGGCTTAGTTGAAACGAGAGATGTGTCCTCTTTCATCTTAGAGGTGTTAGCTTGTAGAAGAAACTTTTCTTATGGTAATTCAATTTTTATGAGTGAATACGATGAAAATTTTACTTGGCTTCTTCACTAGAGGCAGGGAAGTACGTAGTTTTGCTTTTCATTGGAACTGGTTAGATCGAAAGAGTATGCAGGACGGATATATATATATATATATATATATATATATATATGGGAGCTGATCCGTTGATAGCGCTAGCAAAATGGGGTATTTTGCTAGCGCGATCTGACCGTCCATCCTGAAAGATGGACGGTCCAGATCGCGCCTTTTTCCAAAACTGATCCCCGTCCGCCATACTGTCTCGCGGACGAGATTTTTACCTTTTTGCCCTCCTCCCATGTCCGCGAGACTGTCTCGCGAACGCCTTTCTGTTCCTGACATGTGTCAGGAAAAAGGCGTCCGCGAGACAGTATGGCGGACGATCTCTAGGCTGACACATGTCAGGACCTGTCCTCTCGGTCGCCTATAAAGTCTCGGGCGTGAGCCTCGAGAACTGTCCCCTTGGTATCTGTATGGCGTCAACAGTGTCCGCTTTGTGGGAAATCTCCAATGTAGCGGACGGCGTCCCTTCGTCAACTCTCTCCTGCTATAAATATTTAATCAGATCGGGGTATATATATTATTGTAGCGGACGGCGTCCCTCTCTCTCTCTCTCTCTCTCTCTCTCGAACATCTAACCCAAGCCGCTACCCCATCTACGGCGACCCACATCTCCGGTCACCCACATCTCCGCATACACCACCGTCCTCCCCTCAACGCCGATCTCGATGGCTTCTGGATCGGAGACCACCTATGCCTACGATTATATTGGCAACTTGCACCTGGTAGGCAAACACTTTTTCAAAGTCATGATGCCGGGATTTGAGCATGAACTTGTAGGCTATCCCTCTTTCTCTTTCTCTTTCTCTGTATTTTAGTGTGTTAAAAGTTTGATCTTTTGTTTTTCTTAACCAAAACTAACCTATTTTTTGTATTTTGTGTTTGGTAGGACATACCGGAAGCATTTACCAATCAATTTACAACAATTCATGATAGTGCAAGATTATATAGCCGGAAGGGGGCATGGCAGGTTGAAATCAAGCTGAAGCCCGACCGATCCCAAAAAAAGGAATTCGCAGAGGGTTGGAACGTCTTCGTGCGCCAGCATGGCCTCGAACTCGGGGACTTTGTAGTGTTCGAACACCTTGGGTGGTGGGATTTTCAAGTTGTAATCTTTGATCGGAGCGCTTGTGAAAAGCTTTCGTACCCCATTTGTGAACCATAGTTTATTATAATAAAAAAATTTATGTTCTTATTTATTATGTTTCCAAATTTTTTCTTGCTTAATTGTGCCTTTTTTTGTTGCCTTGATATATTGAGATCGTTGATTATGAATCGTACATTATTTTTTGGAAAAATTGAGATTGTTGATTCCGTCGCTAAAACAAGTCTTCGGGCGTCAGTTTATTAAGCCAATGATCTTCTTGTGTTGATGCATCTGACTCACCTTAGAAGGGGTTACTAATGGGTGATTGTGTGCCAGTTCCAGGCTGGTAATAAGCCAATGATCTTGTTTGGCTTTATAGCTTACGAACATCTTGACCTGGCAATTCGTGCGCGCAAAGCAATCCTGTCTTCTCCGCGCATACCCTATTTCGTCATCATCACTGTCATCGTTGCCTACGCGTGTCTCATTTTGCACTGGGTTTCTGCCCCTATGACACTCGTATAAGCGAGAGCATATCCTTTTCGATACGCTGCTTGTTCTTGTAGTTTTTATTCTAATGCCAAAACCAACCCTCAATGAATAAACTCGAAAACATTCTCCAGCTTCTTCCAACGTTTGAAAGGTTCGTCCTAGATACGGATCACTAGCATCTACGGGGGTGCTGGAGCTCGACACGAAATCAGACATTGTGAAAAAGACCTATGTAGAAATAGAATACGCTTATTATCTCAAAATTATCTTGACGATTAGACCGATTTATGGTACCATATACATAATCTCAAAAGTGTCTCCCATTTTGCTAATTATATATTTACTGAACATAACAAATTAAAATTACTAAGATAAACGGTAGCAAGATCACAAACTTACCTTACTTGAGTGATGCTTGAACCAAGTGTGTTACTCGAAGAAGCTTGAAGGGGGCTGAAAATGGAAGCAAGTGAATCTGAAAGCCCGCAAAAATTTTGCTGAAAGAGCCGAGAATTAGGGAGACTTTCTAGGCGACCGACGGGACAGTTCTCGGGGCTCTGACAGGAGACTCTATAGGCGATCGAGAGGACAGGTCCTGACATGTGTCAGCCTAGAGATCGTCCGCCATACTGTCTCGCGGATGCCTTTTTCCTGACACATGTCAGGAACAGAAAGGCGTCCGCGAGACAGTCTCGCGGACATGGGAGGAGGGCAAAAAGGTAAAAATCCCGTCCGCGAGACAGTATGGCGGACGGGGATCAGTTTTGAAAAAAGGCGCGATCTGGACCGTCCATCTTTCAGGATGGACGGTCAGATCGCGCTAGCAAAATACCTCATTTTGCTAGCGCTATCAACGGATCAGCTCCCATATATATATATATATATATATATATATATATATAGCTGATCCGAGCTAGCGCTAGCAAAATAGGAGATTTTACTAGCGCAATCTGGCCGTCCACGAGCGATATATGGACGGTCCAGATCTTTTTTTTGCGTTTTTTTTAAGTCCGTCCGCCAAATAATATAGCGGACGATTTTTTGACAAAAATACTCCCAGACTTAAAAACAGCCCGTCCGCTACATTATGTAGCGGACAGACTTTTCTGACATTCTCTCTCTCTCTCTCTCTCTCTCTCTCCTTTCTCTCATCTGCTACATTATGTAGCGGACTAATTTTCTAATATTTTTTTCTCTCTTTCATTTCTCTCGTTAATGCTGACTCTTTTTTCCTCTCTTTATGTCATTTATCTTCTTTCTGACTTATCTCTTTCCCTCACCACTTTTTCTCTCTCTCTCTCTCGTCCTCCTCACCACGTTTACTCCAAATCAAGGAAGCTCCCAAATATGTAATGTCTTTTATAAATTTGCAATGAAAAGGAAGCTCCCAAAGCTGTTCCACAAAATATTGCAACCTTTCAAGGGGCATCCAAATGTTGAATAAACCCTTACTGATCTCATTCCAGAAAATGTCAAATTATGAAGACTTCACATAAAACTTCGAACGATTTTCTAGAATCCATCATCTGCGTTTTAGATGATGTGAACGTGTACCCTTTTTGGTGTTTCTCACAGGTTCAGTAAGCAGAGAGATATTACAGATAACACTAGAGAGATGAGAGATGTGGGAAAATCATGCACCAAAGATCTGTCAAGATCTAGATCTTTGGTGCTAGACAGTGGACTGAGGTCGGTGGCCATATGTGGTGGACGGCTGGAGCGAGAAGCCTGTAAGCTAAAGGTTGGGGCTTCAACGAGTTCTTTGGCTGTGATTAGAGACCAAGAGAGAGAGGAGGGAGGTTGAGAAGAATGAGGAAGAGAGAGAGAGAGTCTGTGAACCTTAAAGCAGAGACAAAAAAAAGTGGATTTTTTTATATAACCACGGGTATTCCGAGGCAATCATAAAGACTGTCCAGTTGACTTCAAAACCATTTGGCTAGTTATTGGTGTCCGCTACATTATGTAGCGGACAAGCACAGGGGGTATTTTTGTCAAAAAATCGTCCGCCACATTATGTGGTGGACGAATTTAAAAAAAACGCAAAAAAAAGATCTGGACCGTCCACAGATTGCCCGTGGACGGCCAGATCGCGCTAGCAAAATCTCCTATTTTGCTAGCGCTATCAACGGATCAGCTCCCACATATATATATATATATATATATATATATATATATATATATATATATATATATATATATATATATATATATATATATATATATATATGAGCTGATCCGTTGAGAGCGCTAGTAAAATGGGGTATTTTGCAAGCGCGATCTGACCATCCATCCTGAAAGATGGACGGCCCAGATCGCACCCTTTTCGAATACTGTCAGTCATCCGCGACATTATGTCGCGGACGGACTTTTTTACCTTTTTGCCCCTCCGCCCCGTCCGCTACACTGTTTCCCGGACAGCATTCAAGTTTTACGTTTTTTTAAAGTACGTCCGCTACATTATGTAGCGGACTATTTTTTTTTTGACAAAAATACCCTCTAGCTTCCGTCCGCTACATTATGTAGCGGACTAATCTTCTGACTTTTTCCTCTTTCTCTCTCCTTTTTCTCATTTAATGTTCTGACATTTTTCCTTTCTTTCTTCTCTCTCTCATCATTTTTTTCTCTTTCTCTCCTTTCTCTAATTAACTCTCTCTCTCTCTCTCTCTCTCTCTCTCTCTCTCGTCCATGCCAGAAACCAAAGGGAAGAGGAAGCCTCTTGGCGCGCGAAGAACCCCTTGTGCGAAGAAGCTGCCGTTAGGAGGAGCAGCAGCGGCTATTGGACCTCGCAGTTGATCAGGCAAATCAGCGTTGGCGGCGGCGGCGGTATTGCTAGTCATGCTTCGGAGCTGTCGCCGGCGGGGTATGAGAGAGCAGTAGAGCTCAGCTAATAGCACCAGGACCAAGCCTAACACCATCTCGTCCACCTAGAACAGCGACCGCGGGATGGACACCATCTCGTCCACCTAGAACAGCTCCGCTTCCGGCGACGACAGAGGAAGGAAGCAATCCACCTGCTGTGGCAACCCCATTTTGGGTGGTGAAACTGAGACCCAATTGAGACCCAATTGAAATTTTGAGAATTTTGAGACTTAATTCTTCATCTGCTCTCTACCTCTCTCGGTTTAGATTAGTTATTTATCTTGCATAGAGATTTGGGATGGTGGAGGTTTGAATGGTGGTGGTTCGGGGAGGCAGAGGTTCAGTGGCGGTGGCGATGGGTTCAGTGGCGGTGGCCAAATGGTGGTGGTTGTGGGTTCATTTGAGTTTAATTTTTGTTGTGGTTGTGGGTTCATATGAGTTTCTGGTTTTCTTGTAAGGAATTTTTGGTGATGCAGCTTCCTTCTTTAATTCCTACAGAGGCTTTTACAGGTTCAGCACTTCAAAGGGTTGTTGTTTGGCCAAGAAACAAGTAGAAAGATGCAAAAAAGATTCTTCAGTGCTTATCATCACTTGACCGAAAAAGAGCCCAGTAAAGAGCCCCAATCCAGCTCACGAAAAATCAACAACGCATTGCCCAAAACAAAAATAAAAATACAGGAAGAAATACAAGATCGGCAACAAATACAGTACGGCTTGTTGCGATGGACTTGAACGGGTTTTGTCCGACGGAGCTGCAGGTGGCCGGACACACTCTTTCTTTCTACTCTGTGTGTGAAGTGAAGCAGGATAAACATGAAAGAGAGAGAGAGAGAGAAGGGGGGAGGATGAGAGAGAAAATAAAAAATGGTGAGAGAAAGAGAAAGGAGAGAGAATATTCATGAGAAAGAGAAAGACATGAGCATTGATGAGGGAAGAGAGAGAGAAATAGAAACATGTCAGACAAATAATGTGAGAAATGAGAGAGAAAGGGGAAAAAAGCACTGCTTACTCTTCCGCTACATAATGTAGCGGACGAGAGCTGAAGCATATATTTGTCCAAAAATTATCCGCTACATAATGTAGCGGACGTACTTTAAAAAAACGTAAAAAAAAAGATTTAGGGGACGAAGTAGCCCATGCTCATGGGGTACGAACGGTTAAGAGCTTTAGTTCTTTTAAAGACTTATTTCCCTTGCAGGGCTTTGAGGTTTGAAACTTGGTTGCGCTCCTCCGATTGACAGATTCCTGGAAAAATAACGCCTTGAGGCGGAGGATTGTACCTGGAAATGGAAGCTCTGCTCCCCCTTCGAATGGGCATGCAACTTTCCTAGTCTCATCTTTGGGGCGGACCTGACAGGTGTTAGCCTAGGGGACGTCCGCTACACTGTATAGCGGATGCCTTTTTGCTGTCGCGTGTCAGGACGTGAATGATGTCCGGAATACAGTGTAACGGACGGGGCGGAGGGGCAAAAAGGTAAAAAAGTCCGTCCGCGACACTATGTCGCGGACGACTGACAGTATTTGAAAAGGGCGCGATCTGGGCCGTCCATCTTTTAGGATGGACGGTCAGATCGCGCTTGTAAAATACCCCATTTTGCTAGCGCTATCAACGGATCAGCTCCTATATATATATATATATATATATATATATATATATATATATATATATATATATATATATATATATATATATATATATATATATATATATATATATAGGATCGTGATCCATTGCTAGCGCTAGCACTGTTGCTAGCGCTGTTGGGCCGTCCGCTACATAATGTAGCGGACGAAAATTGTCCGTCCGCTACATTATATAGCGGACGGTGCTAGCGCTGCTAGCGCTAGCAATGGATCACGGTCCATATATATATATATATATATATATATATATATATATATATATATATATATATATATATATATTAAAGTCAAAACTGAGAGAATGTTGTTCAATTAATGCCTATTTGGACATTCTCTTAGTTTGCAGTGTGAACTTTTTTATTAAACTATTTTGACTATGCTCCTCTTTTTAAGTATGATTTGAATTTTATTTTATTTTATTTTTTTCCTTATATCTCAAACCTATTCAATCTGATTTGGATTCTTTTTTTTTTTTAACTCCCCTTTCTCTCACATTCTATCGCTCTCTTTTCTGTAACTTGCACAATCGCAAAAAATTATGTTCGATATTTCTCTCTTTGTATCTAATTTTTTGGGCATGCATACTTCTTTTATCTTCACTTCAGTCTAAAATTTTGACCATGGTTTACTTCCAGTTATACTGTTGACCACATTATACTTCCACTAATACTCTTGCACGTAATGCAAGCAAATTTGATGGTTTTACTTCAAAATAAAGGCTTCATCTATCAATTTTGTGAACCAATCTCCAATTATATCTAACTTTTTTGCAATTTTTTTATATGTGAGCAATAATACGTGCATGTAACTCACAATTCGAGTTTAAGATTTGTTTTGTAAGCTAATCACTAAATTAAATTTAAATGTGTAATTTTTTTCCTTAAATTAGATAATCAAATTATTAACTTTCTCTTTTTCCTTCCCTCCCATTCCTTTCTGTATCTCTATCTCTCTCCTTCTAAACACTTTTTTTTTTCCCAATTTGTGGTATGAGAATCTTTCTGGTTAAAAAATTATATTATCATTTTTCATGTGATTTAAATTTAAATAGAAAAGCTTTGTCTGTCTTTAAAAAGTTAACATCTAGCGATGCTTCTTCATAAATTTTTTTAAGAGCAATATGACAACACTCTTATCAAGTGGTTGAGAAGTGCTATTTGCACCCTATCATATATTTTTCACTTTCTTTTTTACTGCCAAAAGTCTAGTTTAAAGACAATTGCTAGTTTTTAGTTACAGACAAGAGGTAGAATGAGACTTCCTTCCTCTACATGGTTTACTGTTTTAGTAGTTGTACTACAGTGCTCCAGTGCGTAACATATAAAGTCAAAACTGGTGTTATAACCTACTTCTAAAGTATTTGTCAAAGAACATTAAAATATTACAATTTCAAAATATCATCATGAAGTCATTGGAGTTTCTTCCTTTCCTACAAAGTGACACCAATTAAAACAAAGCAGTATAAAATTAATTAAAAGCCATGTTAACATTATTTCAAGTAATTGTGCTAAATAATAAAGTTTCTCACAATACTAATCCTTCTTAATCTTTATCTTGGAGATGTTTTTTATTTATCGTGATTTCAGCTTTCTTTCCCTTAAATTTTTTCTTCTTTTAAAAAATTCTAAGAGTCTCGTCATCATTGGTTATATAGGCTCTTTCGCTTTAACTCCTTGTATGATCTCTTTTTCTTCTCTGCAACTGCTTTTATTGCTTGCAATAATTAACGTTTTGCCTTCATTACTCTCGAAAACTTGCCAACTCATATTGAAATTTATTTGCCAAACTATGACTGCAAGGAGGTGTGTTCCTTAATTCATTTCTCTTAGAGCACAGGCATATACGATATTTGGCTTATAAAAAAACAGTTGCTAGACTGCAGTGTCATATCTATGAATTTTGCGCGCGTGTGCTCGCGTGTCGTCTTGTATAATGATTACTTTTCTTATGATATTGATAAAAACACATTACCTTTAGATTACTGCTGTACCCCAATAGAACTTAAAGCAACCAACAAGGTCTTATTCTTATTTTGTGGACCGAAGCAGAAGACTATCATTATATCTTTCTACAATTGAGTTGTTTCTTATTGTCCTCTTGCTCTTCTTTGCCTCATTATAACATTGACATAGCTTGTTTTGTTTCAAGCACAACCAGAGCATTGCCGCATCATTGAAATATACTCAGTTTAGTTACAAGTGAATATATCTCTGTGAATATATTTTAGGTATGTGCTTTTTCTTATTTCAACTAAGATATCTTATCTCTTTCGCGTAACAATCTAATAATTTGTTTTAAGTAGAGAAAATTGTTGTTAAGATATATTTAGAAGAAATCAAAACATGATAATGAATAATAAAGCCACAAGCAAGTATCCAAGTATCCGTGAAAGAAAAATGTATTAATCAAGCAAGTGAAGTAGATATGTGAGACACATACCTCTAGAAGATGGGTGTAGATGAATTCAATGCAAATGTAAAAGTACATGCGTATTTGATAGCAGGGTCTAAAACGACTAAAGATTCAAAGTACAGTGAAACCATGTATTATGTCTGATTGATATAATTGTAACTAGGAGAAAATAAATAAAAAAACTTGGAATGATTTTTAATAGTTGACAGGAATTTGCAAGCATGGACTTCAAAAACTGTGTCAAACCATTCTCTTTTTCAGAAACTCTATGGCACTAATTGAATATTTACGAGTACAAACATGAGCTTCTAAAAAGGAAAAGACCTTACTTTGACAAATATATATATATATATATATATATATATATATATATATATATGGAGCTGATCCGTTTATAGCGCTAACAAAATAGAAAAATTTGCTAGTGCGATCTAATCACCCACGGGCGATCTGTGGACGGCCTAGATATTTTTTTTTTTTGTATTTTTTTTAAATACGACAATTTTTGACAAAAATACCCTCCAGCTTAAAAAGAGTCCGTCCGCTACATTATGTAGCAGACTAGTTTTTAGACATTTTTTCTACTTCTCTCTCCTTTTTATCGTTATTTTCCTGACATGTTTGTCTCTCTCTCTCTCTCCTCTCTCTCCTTTTTCTGTCATCAATGAATGCTCTGTCTCTCTGTCATTTCTTTTTGCTCTTACACAGAGGTATTTTCTTTCTCTCTCCCCTCATAATTCCCAGATCTGCTAGTTCAGCGTCAAAGGCATGAACGCCGTGCTCGGCCACTGCTCCTCCCTGGAGAAGCTCTCTGTCAAGCGCCTCCGTGGGAGCAACGACGGCGGCGCCGCCGCGGAGCTGATCAGTCCCGGCACGACGACATCCTCTCCGTCAAGACACTGCTTGTCTCCTTTATTTGGATTGAATAATCTACCAGTTGAGTACTTCTGCAAATAGGTTTGATCAGCTAGTGTTGTAGCTTCAATCGAATAAGTGGCCGCTTCTGGGAGATCAAACGGAGCTCGATTAGTTTCTGCTGGAGGTCTCAAGGCTCAGTAGCAGCTGCAAAATCTTCCTCTAAAAAAGCAAGGTTTATGCAAATGGAATGTCGGCAATAAAACTTGGACAACTAGACCCGAGATTGCAATGAACACAATTAATAATTGCATTTCAGAATCACTACCGCAAAATACTTGGGAATCTGCCTTTACAATGGCGGCTAAGGAAGACCAAGCATCTCTTGGCTGCTCATGAACCCAACACATAACGAAGTAAACCTTTTTCTCAGCAGACTTGAGCTTAACTTCCGTTCCGACCGCAACCATTGATCCAGATCTGAAAGCAAACAACATAAAAAAAATCTTGGCTTGTTTGCCACATTATGTGGCGGACGGAAACTTTGACCGTAGAATACAAGGTTCTCAATTAACGGATCAGGGGTATTTTTGTCAAAACATAGTCCGCTACATTATGTAGCGGACAGACTTTAAAAAAATGCAAAAAAAAGATCTGAGCCGTCCACAGATCGCCCGTGGACGCTATCAACGGATCAGCTCTCATATATATATATATATATATATATATATATATATATATATATATATATATATATATATATATATGTGTGTGTGTGTGTGTGTGTGTGTGTGTGTGTGTGTGTGTGTGTGTGTGGAAAAACAACTCCGAGTTACCTCTAACTATAGTAGACGCTAAAATAACCTGGAAAATGCTGATGGCAAGACCCCGAAGACACAACATAAATTAAGTGTAAATAAGAAAACTTATCTAATTTGCTTGCATAATCACAAGATAACTTTTTCTAAGGGTACAAAATGACTACCAATTTGTCTGCCATGGTGTTCTACTTAATAAGCAAGCAAAATTTACATATTTAATCTTCGTAATTTAAGCTTCTCAGTTACTATTAGACATTTAATTTGATGCAAAAATATTTGAGTTCAAATAAATGGACTCTTTATCAATTGGGTCTTAGCTAATCCTATCACACATAAGAGTTGAATATGCAAAAATAATAATAATAACCATATGATTTGTCATGATTACTTGATCTGTTTTTCCTTTCTTATTATAGGAGGTTTTTTCACATAGACAACATGTTTCATGTACATGTCGTTGTGTTTTGTCTTTGTGCTCAAATACAACCAGAAAGCGATAGGTTGCATGGTTAAGGTCTCTACGTTGTGCCATTCCAATCAAGTTTTTAGTAGGCTTATTTATAGTGTTTAAGGTGTATTTCTTTTATATAGACTTGTTTCGTTTGTTTAAGTTTAGTAAGCCTATAAAGTACCCCTTTCTGAGTTCTTGATAGGCGAAATCAATGGATGAACTTGTTTGGTGAATATTTTGACACATGATCCTCTGTCCCTCTGGTTAAACTCAAATACAAATCCAAGTTTCGAGCATGTGATATCTCCGTTTAGATTGAGAGCAGTAAATATAGATATTACCTGAGACATGTATCACTTGATTGAGATGTAAGGTTCACTTTGAAGGTTTAAAGCTTAATTCATGCCAGATTAACAATTGTACTGTCCAAACTATGATATCACAGGCAACGCTACTTTCATTGACCTTATCTCGTAAGTATTTTCGAGCAAATAAATGTTGGTTCAGGCTTAAAAGCTGAGATCAACCTGTTGTGAACATTAAATTTGCCAGAGCTACAGATACACAAAAAAATGAGTTATTGAAAAGTTTATAGGATGTTGTGTCATATGATAGTGCCAACAGCATGTAAGCCATTATCTCTGGTGTTTTAAGTATCCTAATTTTAGCAAACTATGGGAAGCACATGTTAGCTTCCATGGTTGCTAAGATATCAGTCCATGTCCGTTTTGCTCTTAACAATATAAAAACTTATGACTGTAGTGACAACAAGCACTTGCCAAGCAAACTTTTCATTTTCATAGGAAAGTAAAATTTTCTTCTTGTATTGTTTTGATGTCAATATCTCCAGCAATCAAAAATAAACAGTAAACCAATAAAAAGGTAATGTGAACACATAAAACTAATCCAATTATGGGTGACTGACTTGTAACTTGTCAATACTTTTTTTATATTTGGTTGCTTTTTGGATTTTTTTTAATTCTGGTTTTGGGTGCTTCTTTCTTATATGCCAGAGATTGGTACTAAACAACAAGCCACCTAAAGCACCATGCATCTAATTACGTGTTACATAAAAAATAATCAGCATAATTGATTAATATGGCCATACCGGTAATATCTTAATCTATGGTTCTAATCTATACTACTTATAATGAGAAAAATATTTTTATTTTTGATATAACATCCTCTTGATGTTACACTGAAACTTATCCAGGTGAAGACATGTGTCCATGTTGAGAACACAAGTGTAAAAGACTATTAACCACTCTCCTCAGTTATCTCAGAGAGTTTCCCACTCTTTGTGCTTCATGTAATTGCTCTGTCTATCTTCCTTTCCATCTCTCTTCCTCCGTCTCCATTGCAGAGATCAAGATCATCAAATGACAACCTTAACTTTCATCTTACAATTTTTATTTTTAACACTCAAACGGTAATGATCTCTTTGGCTTTGCATTTTTTTTGTACAACTGACGGTAATGTTGTGCATATTATTTTCATGCATCTTTCAGTTTTCATTTTGTTCTCGCTTCACCGTGGTTATGCGATTGCGATTGATTGGTGTTGGGGCAAAGTGGCCAGGGGGGAGGGGGGATTGATGGGTTGTTGATTATATTGGTGGTTACCTTAGTGGTTGGTGGTCAGGCCAATTAATGGGATGGACGACAGGCAGTGGTGGGCCTGGGTGGTTGATTGGTGTTGTCGTGGCCCACAGCTTGCAGAATCATATTGGCGGTTGTGCTGACGTGTGTGTGTTGTGTGGCCCTTGGAAACCGAGATTGGTGGCGGTTAGTGGTAGTGGGGAGAGTCGTGGCTGCAGTGGCAGGGACAGTTGGTTGTTGTCGGCGTGGTCTCCAGCAGTGTTGGTCGCGGGTGGGTGTTTTTCGTGGGGAGGTGGAGGCCAGCATGGTGGGTCGTGGTGATGGGGAGAGCGGTAGCAGGGGCAATGGGTGCTTTTAGCGGGTGGCATGCGCGTCACCGGAGGTTATTGTCGACAGTGTCGTCGGATGATGCTGCCGGAGGCGTCGTGGGTGGGTGATTTTCATGGGGAGGTGGAGGCCAGAATGGTGGGTCATGGTGATTGGGAGAGCGGTGGCAGGGGCAGTGGGTGATGTCGACAGTGTCGTCGAAGGGTGCTGCCAGCGGTGTTGCTAGAGGGTGTCACCGACGGTGATGGATGGTGATGTGTGAAATGAGAGCAGCCCAGCAGCCTCGTTTGTTCCTGCATTATCTGTTGTACACTGTGAATTGTTGTTTGTACAACATCATTGTTGGTTTTAATATTCAAACTATGAAATGTTATTTGAATATTTAGCCTTTTGATCAGATTTAATGAGCTACCGTGCACACGTGTTGCGTGTGCGAGTGTGATGATGAATTTTGTGAATGAATAGTTTTAATGCCGATTAGTTCGAACTATTTTTTCAATCCAAATAGACTCTCTTTAGTGCAAAAATATTTAACATTACGGCACCGACGATAGTCTATTTTGATTGAAAAAGTAGATCGAACTAATTGGCACTAAAACTATTTTTTTCACAAAATTCAGCATTACATTCGCACATACATCGCGTTCGCGTGGCAGCTCGATTGAGATAATTCAAACCATCAAAGTGTTGGATGTTCTTTTGGCAAAAAATAAATCAAGAGCTGACCAAAATCAAAAGGCACCCAGAACTTTTTCAAGCATTAATAAACAAATGGTTGGCTTTGAAATTTTCATTAGCAAAAGAAGGCATCAATAAAATAAACCAACATCCTTGGAAGCGTAGTGTTTGCGCTGCTGGGCAAACTCACTATCGATTGGTGAGCCAACGGCACCAAAGAATAAAATCGTGGGATTTTTTTGCCCTTAGGGCCTGGGTAGGGCCTGGGGAGTTCCATAAAAGCGAGAAACTTTGACAAACAAATGAAAATTATATGTAAAAGACAACGCGCCCATAAATGACAAAGAGAGCTTCGATTGATTGTGAATGTTTACACAGTAATGTTTCCAAATCTGGAAACTGAACTTCATATCGATAGGCAGCAATTGCCTTTAAACAAAAGACAAAGAAAGAAAAAAGACTTGAAGTAAAGTCTTGATATGTCTAGTTAATGATTGATGATGTCTGGTCTTTCTTTCTTCTTTGACTCACTATATCTACTAGAGACTTTGTAGAAAATAACTACTATTACAAGACAAACTACCCACTTAGAGATAAACTACCCATTTAGAAAATAACCACCCACTATTAAGTAACCAACCATACTTATCTATTGTCTCTTATCTGGTTAATCAATAGGACATATTTTCAGAAGTTGGTTTCTTTCACTTATTGAATCTTCAATTTTTCTCTTCAGAAATAATAAAAAGTAAATGTCATGTAGTGGCATTTAATCAAAGTGAATTTATTAGTAAAAAAAGATATTTTGTGGTGCAAACATTGTCCCCTGGCTCAACTAATTGAGTGCTTGAAAATTGCGAAGAGTCATATCTTTTAAAGGGAAAGCATTTTTTTTACTATCGATAGACATTCACGAGCGACAAGCTTGTATTTTTCACTATCGATTGTGAAGAGTCAGATTTTTCACTATTGATAGCGTTTCGCGATCGATAGGCTTGTATTTTTCACTAACGATTGTGAAGAGTTATATCTTTCAAAGAGAAAGCATTTTTTTACTATTGATAGAATTTCACGATCGATAAGCCGTTTATTGGCTTAAAGTATATCATCTTGAATTTGCAAGACAATATTATCTATCGATAGGCTTGCACTCTTCGAAGTGCAAGCATTTTCACTATCGATAGCCATTATTTTACTATCGATATCCTTTTGCTATTGATAGTTGTTCCTAACCTATCTTGGTTACACCTAAGGGCCAAGTGGGGGTCCTATTTTGCACGACACGTCGGCACAAATATTCAACGCTTCCAACCAGTCAAACTTCTCACTTTTGTTACGTGACTTTGTCACAAAGAAACTCATTTTTGTGCAACTCCTCATCGCTCCTCGACCATCACATGCCGCACGACACCTTTCGGTGTGCCTTGGCACTCGCCCAAGGAAGTGGGCCTTGGCCTTTCCCCTGGGGTCGGCCTCGGCCTTGGCCTTCCCCTTGGGGTTGGCCTCAGCCTCCCTTTGGGGTTGGCCTTGGCTTTCCCCAAGGTTGGCCTTGGCCTTTCCCCAAGGGCTGGCCTTTGGCCTTCCCCTTAGCACTTTCACTTCTCTTCAAGGGGTCATGTGCCCTCACCGACGTTCGTCGCCCGCTCTGACTCGATGATGTCCGTCACCCGTGACGACTCCCCAACGTCTATCGCTCACGCTGACTTTGCGACGTCCGCAGCCCGCGCAGCTCGTCGCCTGTCAACCGGGCATTGTCTCGGCGACACTCACCGCCCGTCGCGCGGGTGCTGTCTTTGTGACCCCCATCGCCTGAGCCTGCTCTCTATCTCCTCGACCCCCGTCGTCAGCGCCCATGCGCCGTTACCATACACACTTCGCAGCACCATGCACCATGCCACTGATACAGTCGCGCCCCCGGGGTCTTTGTCACATTACAGTACCCGGCACCTTACACACTCCGTTGCGCTCATGCGCCGCACCGTTGATACAGCCGTGCCCTCAGGCTCTCTGTCATAATGTCATCCCCCCTAGGTACCACACTCATTCACCATCCCATGCGCCCCCGCCATGGACGTGAAACATGCTTCGACCCACTCTCCAGAGTGTGCAGCATCCCGCAGGGATAGGCGACTCCTCTGGGACACTATCTCCGCCAGGGAGCTTTTCAACTCCCCTTCCACCAAGTAGACGGCTCCTCCGAGATGTTACCTTGACAAGCTCCGAGTGCTCTAGCACAAGGACTCACCCGCGGGATAGGCGACTCTTCTAGGACACGATCTCCTCTAGGGTGTCTTCGTGACTGGCCTACATGCTCCGGTACTGGGGGCTTGCATCGCCACCCTATGGAATATGACCAATGGATCACTCCGAAACGGGAGCAGGTCTTCAGAGGGCATCGCGCCTAGTCTACCTGGTAGTTGGGCGTCGGGTCTTCTCTACAACTGCCAGGCCTATGGGGCTCTGTAAGGGCTTGGATTGGTGACTAGATCAAGGGGATTCTCTGGCCACACTAACGTTGTGGGAGCCAGTCATTTTAGACAAACAGAACGATGTTGTGCGGGGCAGGCCGGGCGAATATGCGATTCGACAGTCCATGGAGCATCGGCAGTTGTGGACCCTTTGGTGATGTGTCACTCCCAGGGAGCGCCACGTGTCGCATGATGACATCATCATCTCAACCTTTATAATTCGAGGTCTTAAGAATTCATTTGCACAAAATTCCCTTATTTTGACATTTTTACTTTCTCACTCTAGAATCTTAGAGAGAGAAACGTACAGGACCCTGACTCTGGACCTAAGTATCAGACTGTGACTGCCGTCGTGTATTCATTCTGTGCATCGCCTTCGCAGCACTGCCACCCTCAGGCTCTGTCTGGGAAGCCCTTGATCTCTGCCCTTGTTCCATCTTTGTTGTGTCCCACATCACCATACTTGGCATCTGACTTGGACTGCATTCCTTGTGGCACCTCCATGTCGACTATGAACTCACTTTTCTTGGCATCAATAGTCTTGCATTTTCACAATCAATAAGCCATCGATTGGCTTTAACTCTCTATATTCCGGTGTCAATGACCACATTTGGTCAAGCCACTAAACAAACCATGACTATTTTTAGCCCAAGCCACTAACTAAATCAACATATAGAATGGCTACTGATAAGCCAATTGATTGATCATTTCTTAATTCAACATGCATGGAAACAAATAGAACAAATAATATTGACTATATTTGCAATTCTTGATAACCATTGAATTAATACTCTACCTTGGTATGCTCCACAAACCCAAATAGGGTATCTTTCTCCAAAAAAATATGACACCTATTGGCTCCCAAAGTAAATGTTTTTCATCAGGTTTCATGGCGTCAAAAGCTTCAAACTCACTAATATTAGGGAATTTTAAATCGATAGCCACGCTTGGCTCACTATACATGCCATGTGAAAAGGGCTCTGTTTTGCTTTCAGCCAAAATAGGCTTGCAAACTTGCCCCCCCCCCCCCCAGCCATATTGATTAAATCTCATTTTAACATATCAATCACAAATGAGAATGGACATGGTTGTTCAACTTTTTCAGCCATTTTTGGCACGATATCGATTTTACAAAAATTACTTACACCATTTTTTGTGTTAGTTTTAGCCAGTTGCATCAATGCATTCAAATAATTTTTCCTTAACACAATTTTCATGTAATTCATCAAGTAACTCACTTGAATTGCATGGAGATAATACTTGAAGTTTTGTGAAACGACTCCTCTTGATAGGTTCTAAATAATGTCTTGTTTAAGCCATGTTTGGCATCATCTCATTTGCAATAGTCAAAGAATTACTATTGGTTTGTAACTTTTCAATCTTAACAAGAGTGGAAAGGAATAATTCCACTTCCTTCTTCATCCATCTAACTTCATCTAAAACATCCTTTGAGATTGTCGGTAGATAATCTAAACCATTATATTCTTTTATATGATTTTCTAGCCTTTGTAACTCATACATTGTGTCTACCAAAATGGTTGGCAAAATAGGCAAATTGTAATTTGCATCCACACAAGTCACAAGATTAACCTAGAAATCTCTTAAATCAGTCAGCATTGCATTCATATAAGTTTCAAACACAAACCGTTGTTCGTTTCCAGGCACTAAAGATGCCAATCTTCGGCCTCTCATCAAATTATTACAAAAATTGGCCCTTAGTTATCCAAATCGGGCCTGAAATTCCAAAGAATTATTTGGAAATATTTTTCAGATACCCTGAATTTTAGTATTTGGCATTTTCCCTTTTCTGATACAAGGGTCCTACCGGGAGTGCCAATGTTTGCGCTGCTGGGCGAACTCATTATCAATTTGTGCACCGGCGGCACAACCGATTAAAAGTGTGGGATCTCTTTTGTCCCTAGGACCTAGGGACTTCCTTGAAAGCGAGAAATTATGACGAACAAATGAAAATTTCATGTAAAAGACTCCGCGCGCCCATAAAAGATAAAGAGAACTTTTGATTGATTGTGAATGTTTATACAACAATTTTTTCAAGTCTGGAAACTGAACTTCTCATCAATAGGCAACAATAGGCAGCAATAGCCTTTGAACAGAAGACAAAGAAAGAAAAAAAGACTTGAAGTAAAGTCTTGATATGTCTAGTTGATGATTGATGATTTTTCATCCTTCTTTCTTCTTTGACCCACTATTTGGGGGCTTTGTAGAAAATAACAACCATTACAAGATAAACTACCCAATTAGAGATGAACTACCACTTAGAAAATAATCACCTACTAATAAGTAACCAACTATACTTATCCCTTATCAATAGGACACATTTTCAAAAGTTGATTTCTTTTGCTTTTTAAATCTTTCATTATCTCTTCAGAAATAATAAAAAGTAAATTCCATTTAGTGACATTTAATCACAAAGTGAAAAAAGATATTTTGTGGTGCAAACATGTAGGAAAAAAAAGTAAACATTGTCCTCGTTAATTTTTCTTTTTCATCACTTCTTAAATATGTTTCAGCACTTGAAGTTGACACCTACTAATCCCACCCTGGTGAATGTCATACTTCGCATGAAAGGATCCATTTTGTGGCAAAGCGACCTGCAGGTTATAACCTTCCCCACAGATTTTTCTAATTCAGCTAATCTCGAATAGTATAATTTAACATGGCTTATTTGATGAGTTTTTCTTAACATTGGGCTAATTATGTCTGGACCATTCCAACAGTATCATTTTTCAATTAATTAAAGAAATATAGATTCCAAGCAAGTTTTAATTTCTTACTTAAGTAGCTCTCTGCACTTCTCAATCAAAAGTTGTTGGGGGACGGACAGTGGTTATATAGACCTTTAGAGGGTCTATAGTAAGTCATACCACAATGGATCATCCTTAGTAGTAGGTGATATACCAATACTTCAGTATTTAAAATCTAGAAATAAGCTTCAGTTTACAACAGCTAATTTAATATATTAATATATTTGTATTGAAATGTATATAGGTGTACAATAATTTTAATTTGTAGCCTATGCGTCAACATACCAATATGAAATACAAAAGTCAAAAGAACTGAGTTTTTTGACAAAATATTGAATTTACTATAGGGTAAAATGTTATCTTTCTCCTTCTCTTGCTGAAAAGGCTACAAGGAACTCCTGCATATTGCTCTCCTTCATAGAATTTGATGGCGAAGATGTTGTAAAAACATTTTTAACTTGAATGGAGGTAGGTTTTGATAAGGGCTTTCTGTCACAACCCGAACCCACGGGTGAGCCCATGCGCTGCAGACCCATCCGAACATCCACCCAGGGCTCTGCCAAGCCTTACTACAACATGTACACAAGAATCTATAATCAAGTAATTTAAATCTATCACCTTAATAATATTTATAAAATCAAGCTTATAATTTCTCAATGAATCTCCAATGACATTCTTTATTTAACAACTAACATGGGTCATTTTAAATCTGGTGGAGATCTACACTCCAAAAAATCTCAAATTACAACTTTAGTATTAGCACTCCACCAAATGATTTATTAAATAATCTAAGAGGACTACAACTCCTCTAGTAGTCGTCTATCATAGCTACATCCTCGTGGCCCTCATCAGTGCCAGTTCCATCTAGATAATCACCTGAAAACATTTATAGAAGAGTGCGCTTGGGGCCCAGTAAGTACACATACCACATTCCTAAAATAGGT